>JAZHYW010026650.1:0-167887 GCA_037355805.1 Ixodes ricinus
CTCGCGGGTATCAACCCAGTTATCAGAAATTCATTTATCATTGTAAGAAGAACATGCTGAATGTGCTCAAAAGTGCGGCATAGGTCGGTAACACGAATTCCATCAGCACCTGGCGCTTTGTTGCGCTTTAGTGAAAACATAATATGGCGCAGTGAAGCTAAATCAAGGTGAGGTAAAAACGCAGATGCCGACACCCTATGAACTTCTGGGAAGAATGTGAGCCCCTCATCTCTAGTAACACCTGACGAGGCAGCAAAAAGCTCATTGAAGTCGTTGACAACCGTCTGTAAGTTTGGACCGAAATGCTTTTGTAAGTGGTCATAAAGCGATTTTTTGCAGCATGCCCTTTGAATGAGTTAATCAATTCCCACGTTACGCGTGGCTTTGATCTCGACTCAAAGAACCTTTTTGAAAGTAACGACGCTTAGATGATCTTATCATCGCGTTCGCTCTGTTCCTTGCGCTTTGATACTCTGCCCTCAAGTTTGGGTTGTTTGGAGCACGGCGGGAGCGTAGCCACGTGGCATCCTTATTTTTGACTGCTGCCATAATATCAGCCGTAATCCAAGGTTTATCCGACCGTTTCTTGAAATAAACAACCTTCCTCGAGTCACGATAAAACACCTGAAAAACCTTGACGAAATCCGTATAAATATTGGCGGGCTCAACAGAGTTCAAAAATCCATCCCAGTCAAAGGCAGACACGAAGGCATCAAATTTTGCTGTATCAGTAATGGAAACAAATGAACTTCCTGGTATGCTACTTCTATTCCCTGCCACCTGCTTATCTAATCGACAGCCGACAAAGTAGTGGTCGGCTAACTTGCGTGTGATGACAGCAGACTTTATTGTGGAATCGGGAGCCCGTATGTTTATATGGTCGATGCAGGACACCACCAGCTTCCCAGACAACAGCTCTTCTCTTGTTGGTAGAGTGATAACATTGTCAATTCCATGTTCAGACAAAAGATTTAAATAATCGCATACTATAGATTTGGTAGGCTTGAGGGTATCAATATTCAAGTCACCTATCAGGCAAAATTGTTCTTTCGAGCGAAACTGTTTAAGTACGTCTTCTAGCTCCGCCAGAAAAAGTGAAGCGTTTTCTGACGGAGGCCTGTATACTGCTAATAAAACCAATGAAAAACCCGAGAGGGAAATGTTAAGAGCAAGAGACTCCGCATGAACAAAAGACACATTTAGGCCGGTCGTGAGCCACTTTTCCCTAACGAAGATAGCAATACCTCCGCCTCTGCCCTTATCGCGGGTGTAGAAATGTCTCGTGTAGCCATTTAAAGCAAACTGATTACATTGAAAAGTTGAAATGCTGATTTCTGTAAGAATGAACACGTCAATTGGGGGTTGTAAGTTGTTAGTGGAAACTGTAAACTCGTCCCAGTGTTTGCGTATGCTCCGAATATTTACATGAATAACCGTTAGTGAGACTTCCGAGGCAGGTCCTAACAACTGCATAAAAGAATGACAGTCTGGAACCGAAGAACAACCCATCGTTTCTCAAGTAAGCCTTTCCAAGTCCTTCACTGCGTTGATGCGCACAACCGGTGAACCTTCGCTCTTTCGCGCGTATATTTTTGAGTTTTTCAGCCACACGAATTTGTAGCCACGTTCTTTGCCTTTATTTCTTGCCAGCCAGAAGAGTTCCTTGTTTCTCTGGGTAAGGTTATCGTTGAAGAATAGCCTGGTTTGATTTTCAGACTGGGACAACCTCTGTAACCGGCCCCGTGCAGCCATCCAGGCCTCTTTGGAAGTCACAGATACAAACTGAATCAGTACCGGTGAGAGTGAATCCCGTTTTTGTGGTAGACGATGGATAGCAGCAATGTCGCAGGATTTAAATGACGATATGCTTAATTTTTGAGCAAGATCTTCTGTGATCTTGGACAGATCTTCACCAGGACAATAAGGGAGACCATGAATTTCCATGTTGCAACGGCGGCTATACTGTTGCGAAGTGTTTAGCTCCTCTTTGAGCCACGAGATTTCCTGTGACTGTTCATCCATTGCAGCCATGACATCCTGGACCTCCTTTTGCAGATCCTTGACCGACTCCTCATTAGCCGTTGCAAGCGCCAATACTGCGTCATATCTCATACTGAAGGAGTCGACGGTTGACTGAAGTCCCGCCACAGTGTTGCGTAGCTCCTCCACAGCAGGTTGAAGGGTTAGCAACTGATCCATCTTCGCCGAAAGTGGCAAAAGAGACTCAACACTAGATTTTAACGGAAGAAGCTGCTGAATTGCAGAATTCATTAACGCCAGTTGATTGCCGACGGAAGTGAGGCTAATCGGATCTTGCGAACTACCACCAGCGTCACTGAAGCTCTCCCGAGAAGCACCACCGCACGCCCCTGCACCAGAGCGAGCCTCGCCGGTGCGACAAGTAAGACACTTCCAAGATTCTCTGCGGGTAACACCCATTCCGGAAAAAGTGCTCTCCGCGACCCCAGAACATTGTTTACCGAGATGGTAACTACTCCGACACGTTATGCAGGTCAAGAACCTCCCATCACCTGGGAGTGATCTGTCACACCTGATGCACTCCATGAGCAGTGCAAAGCGAAATAGACTTAGAAACGATCCTAAAGCATGCCTCAAACAATAAAAAAAAAACACTCAGTGTGCAGTCGGCGGCGAACAAACAGCAAAACTAAAACAAGTGGAGTTTTTTTTCTCACCTGTACAAAGTGCACTGGTCAGATCCCGACAAAATTTCGCCGCCGACTGCAGTAGATGCAGCTTGGACGACGGCTTTTATGGCCAGCGGAGCTCTGGTGACGGAAGTGGCGTCCTCCAATGGCAGACCCTCAACGAAGTGAAGCACGATGACGCTCGCAGATTACCAGGACACGTGAAACGTCATCCAGTGGCAGACCCTCAGCAAAGCGAAGCACGATGACGCTCGCAGATTACCAGGGCACGTGTAGCGTTAATACTTGAAAGGTCTCGGCGAACGGGCCATGACTGTTCCGGTGGATCGATGAATTTCTTGAGTTCCTGTACAAAGTGCACTGGTCAGATCCCGACAAAATTTCGCCGCCGACTGCAGTAGATGCAGCTTGGACGACGGCTTTTATGGCCAGCGGAGCTCTGGTGACGGAAGTGGCGTCCTCCAATGGCAGACCCTCAACGAAGTGAAGCACGATGACGCTCGCAGATTACCAGGACACGTGAAACGTCATCCAGTGGCAGACCCTCAGCAAAGCGAAGCACGATGACGCTCGCAGATTACCAGGGCACGTGTAGCGTTAATACTTGAAAGGTCTCGGCGAACGGGCCATGACTGTTCCGGTGGATCGATGAATTTCTTGAGTTCCTGTACAAAGTGCACTGGTCAGATCCCGACAAAATTTCGCCGCCGACTGCAGTAGATGCAGCTTGGACGACGGCTTTTATGGCCAGCGGAGCTCTGGTGACGGAAGTGGCGTCCTCCAATGGCAGACCCTCAACGAAGTGAAGCACGATGACGCTCGCAGATTACCAGGACACGTGAAACGTCATCCAGTGGCAGACCCTCAGCAAAGCGAAGCACGATGACGCTCGCAGATTACCAGGGCACGTGTAGCGTTAATACTTGAAAGGTCTCGGCGAACGGGCCATGACTGTTCCGGTGGATCGATGAATTTCTTGAGTTCCTGTACAAAGTGCACTGGTCAGATCCCGACAAAATTTCGCCGCCGACTGCAGTAGATGCAGCTTGGACGACGGCTTTTATGGCCAGCGGAGCTCTGGTGACGGAAGTGGCGTCCTCCAATGGCAGACCCTCAACGAAGTGAAGCACGATGACGCTCGCAGATTACCAGGACACGTGAAACGTCATCCAGTGGCAGACCCTCAGCAAAGCGAAGCACGATGACGCTCGCAGATTACCAGGGCACGTGTAGCGTTAATACTTGAAAGGTCTCGGCGAACGGGCCATGACTGTTCCGGTGGATCGATGAATTTCTTGAGTTCCTGTACAAAGTGCACTGGTCAGATCCCGACAAAATTTCGCCGCCGACTGCAGTAGATGCAGCTTGGACGACGGCTTTTATGGCCAGCGGAGCTCTGGTGACGGAAGTGGCGTCCTCCAATGGCAGACCCTCAACGAAGTGAAGCACGATGACGCTCGCAGATTACCAGGACACGTGAAACGTCATCCAGTGGCAGACCCTCAGCAAAGCGAAGCACGATGACGCTCGCAGATTACCAGGGCACGTGTAGCGTTAATACTTGAAAGGTCTCGGCGAACGGGCCATGACTGTTCCGGTGGATCGATGAATTTCTTGAGTTCCTGTACAAAGTGCACTGGTCAGATCCCGACAAAATTTCGCCGCCGACTGCAGTAGATGCAGCTTGGACGACGGCTTTTATGGCCAGCGGAGCTCTGGTGACGGAAGTGGCGTCCTCCAATGGCAGACCCTCAACGAAGTGAAGCACGATGACGCTCGCAGATTACCAGGACACGTGAAACGTCATCCAGTGGCAGACCCTCAGCAAAGCGAAGCACGATGACGCTCGCAGATTACCAGGGCACGTGTAGCGTTAATACTTGAAAGGTCTCGGCGAACGGGCCATGACTGTTCCGGTGGATCGATGAATTTCTTGAGTTCCTGTACAAAGTGCACTGGTCAGATCCCGACAAAATTTCGCCGCCGACTGCAGTAGATGCAGCTTGGACGACGGCTTTTATGGCCAGCGGAGCTCTGGTGACGGAAGTGGCGTCCTCCAATGGCAGACCCTCAACGAAGTGAAGCACGATGACGCTCGCAGATTACCAGGACACGTGAAACGTCATCCAGTGGCAGACCCTCAGCAAAGCGAAGCACGATGACGCTCGCAGATTACCAGGGCACGTGTAGCGTTAATACTTGAAAGGTCTCGGCGAACGGGCCATGACTGTTCCGGTGGATCGATGAATTTCTTGAGTTCCTGTACAAAGTGCACTGGTCAGATCCCGACAAAATTTCGCCGCCGACTGCAGTAGATGCAGCTTGGACGACGGCTTTTATGGCCAGCGGAGCTCTGGTGACGGAAGTGGCGTCCTCCAATGGCAGACCCTCAACGAAGTGAAGCACGATGACGCTCGCAGATTACCAGGACACGTGAAACGTCATCCAGTGGCAGACCCTCAGCAAAGCGAAGCACGATGACGCTCGCAGATTACCAGGGCACGTGTAGCGTTAATACTTGAAAGGTCTCGGCGAACGGGCCATGACTGTTCCGGTGGATCGATGAATTTCTTGAGTTCCTGTACAAAGTGCACTGGTCAGATCCCGACAAAATTTCGCCGCCGACTGCAGTAGATGCAGCTTGGACGACGGCTTTTATGGCCAGCGGAGCTCTGGTGACGGAAGTGGCGTCCTCCAATGGCAGACCCTCAACGAAGTGAAGCACGATGACGCTCGCAGATTACCAGGACACGTGAAACGTCATCCAGTGGCAGACCCTCAGCAAAGCGAAGCACGATGACGCTCGCAGATTACCAGGGCACGTGTAGCGTTAATACTTGAAAGGTCTCGGCGAACGGGCCATGACTGTTCCGGTGGATCGATGAATTTCTTGAGTTCCTGTACAAAGTGCACTGGTCAGATCCCGACAAAATTTCGCCGCCGACTGCAGTAGATGCAGCTTGGACGACGGCTTTTATGGCCAGCGGAGCTCTGGTGACGGAAGTGGCGTCCTCCAATGGCAGACCCTCAACGAAGTGAAGCACGATGACGCTCGCAGATTACCAGGACACGTGAAACGTCATCCAGTGGCAGACCCTCAGCAAAGCGAAGCACGATGACGCTCGCAGATTACCAGGGCACGTGTAGCGTTAATACTTGAAAGGTCTCGGCGAACGGGCCATGACTGTTCCGGTGGATCGATGAATTTCTTGAGTTCCTGTACAAAGTGCACTGGTCAGATCCCGACAAAATTTCGCCGCCGACTGCAGTAGATGCAGCTTGGACGACGGCTTTTATGGCCAGCGGAGCTCTGGTGACGGAAGTGGCGTCCTCCAATGGCAGACCCTCAACGAAGTGAAGCACGATGACGCTCGCAGATTACCAGGACACGTGAAACGTCATCCAGTGGCAGACCCTCAGCAAAGCGAAGCACGATGACGCTCGCAGATTACCAGGGCACGTGTAGCGTTAATACTTGAAAGGTCTCGGCGAACGGGCCATGACTGTTCCGGTGGATCGATGAATTTCTTGAGTTCCTGTACAAAGTGCACTGGTCAGATCCCGACAAAATTTCGCCGCCGACTGCAGTAGATGCAGCTTGGACGACGGCTTTTATGGCCAGCGGAGCTCTGGTGACGGAAGTGGCGTCCTCCAATGGCAGACCCTCAACGAAGTGAAGCACGATGACGCTCGCAGATTACCAGGACACGTGAAACGTCATCCAGTGGCAGACCCTCAGCAAAGCGAAGCACGATGACGCTCGCAGATTACCAGGGCACGTGTAGCGTTAATACTTGAAAGGTCTCGGCGAACGGGCCATGACTGTTCCGGTGGATCGATGAATTTCTTGAGTTCCTGTACAAAGTGCACTGGTCAGATCCCGACAAAATTCCGCCGCCGACTGCAGCAGATGCAGCTTGGACGACGGCTTTTGTGGCCAGCGGAGCTCTGGTGACGGAAGTGGCGTCCTCCAGTGGCAGACCCTCAACGAAGTGAAGCACGATGACGCTCGCAGATTACCAGGACACGTGAAACGTCATCCAGTGGCAGACCCTCAGCAAAGCGAAGCAAGATGACGCTCGCAGATTACCAGGGCACGTGTAGCGTTAATACTTGAAAGGTCTCGGCGAACGGGCCATGACTGTTCCGGTGGATCGATGAATTTCTTGAGTTCCTGTACAAAGTGCACTGGTCAGATCCCGACAAAATTCCGCCGCCGACTGCAGTAGATGCAGCTTGGACGACGGCTTTGGCGGCCAGCGGAGCTCTGGTGACGGAAGTGGCGTCCTCCAGTGGCAGACCCTCAACGAAGTGAAGCACGATGACGCTCGCAGATTACCAGTACACGTGAAACGTCATCCAGTGGCAGACCCTCAGCAAAGCGAAGCAAGATGACGCTCGCAGATTACCAGGGCACGTGTAGCGTTAATACTTGAAAGGTCTCGGCGAACGGGCCATGACTGTTCCGGTGGATCGACGAATTTCTTGAGTTCCTGTACAAAGTGCACTGGTCAGATCCCGACAAAATTCCGCCGCCGACTGCAGTAGATGCAGCTTGGACGACGGCTTTTATGGCCAGCGGAGCTCTGGTGACAGAAGTGGCGTCCTCCAGTGGCAGACCCTCAACGAAGTGAAGCACGATGACGCTCGCAGATTACCAGTACACGTGAAACGTCATCCAGTGGCAGACCCTCAGCAAAGCGAAGCAAGATGACGCTCGCAGATTACCAGGGCACGTGTAGCGTTAATACTTGAAAGGTCTCGGCGAACGGGCCATGACTGTTCCGGTGGATCGACGAATTTCTTGAGTTCCTGTACAAAGTGCACTGGTCAGATCCCGACAAAATTCCGCCGCCGACTGCAGTAGATGCAGCTTGGACGACGGCTTTTATGGCCAGCGGAGCTCTGGTGACGGAAGTGGCGTCCTCCAGTGGCAGACCCTCAACGAAGTGAAGCACGATGACGCTCGCAGATTATCAGGACACGTGAAACGTCATCCAGTGGCAGACCCTCAGCAAAGCGAAGCACGATGACGCTCGCAGATTACCAGGGCACGTGTAGCGTTAATACTTGAAAGGTCTCGGCGAACGGGCCATGACTGTTCCGGTGGATCGACGAATTTCTTGAGTTCCTGTACAAAGTGCACTGGTCAGATCCCGACAAAATTCCGCCGCCGACTGCAGTAGATGCAGCTTGGACGACGGCTTTTATGGCCAGCGGAGCTCTGGTGACGGAAGTGGCGTCCTCCAGTGGCAGACCCTCAACGAAGTGAAGCACGATGACGCTCGCAGATTACCAGTACACGTGAAACGTCATCCAGTGGCAGACCCTCAGCAAAGCGAAGCAAGATGACGCTCGCAGATTACCAGGGCACGTGTAGCGTTAATACTTGAAAGGTCTCGGCGAACGGGCCATGACTGTTCCGGTGGATCGATGAATTTCTTGAGTTCCTGTACAAAGTGCACTGGTCAGATCCCGACAAAATTCCGCCGCCGACTGCAGTAGATGCAGCTTGGACGACGGCTTTTATGGCCAGCGGAGCTCTGGTGACGGAAGTGGCGTCCTCCAGTGGCAGACCCTCAACGAAGTGAAGCACGATGACGCTCGCAGATTACCAGTACACGTGAAACGTCATCCAGTGGCAGACCCTCAGCAAAGCGAAGCAAGATGACGCTCGCAGATTACCAGGGCACGTGTAGCGTTAATACTTGAAAGGTCTCGGCGAACGGGCCATGACTGTTCCGGTGGATCGATGAATTTCTTGAGTTCCTGCACAGAGCGCACTGGTCAGATCCCGACAAAATTCCGCCGCCGACTGCAGTAGATGCAGCTTGGACGACGGCTTTACGGCCAGCGGAGCTCTGGTGACGGAAGTGGCGTCCTCCAGTGGCAGACCCTCAACGAAGTGAAGCACGATGACGCTCGCAGATTACCAGTACACGTGAAACGTCATCCAGTGGCAGACCCTCAGCAAAGCGAAGCAAGATGACGCTCGCAGATTACCAGGGCACGTGTAGCGTTAATACTTGAAAGGTCTCGGCGAACGGGCCATGACTGTTCCGGTGGATCGATGAATTTCTGAGTTCCTGTACAAAGTGCACTGGTCAGATCCCGACAAAATTCCGCCGCCGACTGCAGTAGATGCAGCTTGGACGACGGCTTTTACGGCCAGCGGAGCTCTGGTGACGGAAGTGGCGTCCTCCAAAGGCAGACCCTCAACGAAGTGAAGCACGATGACGCTCGCAGATTACCAGTACACGTGAAACGTCATCCAGTGGGCAGACCCTCAGCAAAGCGAAGCAAGATGACGCTCGCAGATTACCAGGGCACGTGTAGCGTTAATACTTGAAAGGTCTCGGCGAACGGGCCATGACTGTTCCGGTGGATCGATGAATTTCTTGAGTTCCTGTACAAAGTGCACTGGTCAGATCCCGACAAAATTCCGCCGCCGACTGCAGTAGATGCAGCTTGGACGACGGCTTTTATGGCCAGCGGAGCCTGGTGACGGAAGTGGCGTCCTCCAGTGGCAGACCCTCAACGAAGTGAAGCACGATGACGCTCGCAGATTACCAGTACACGCGAACGTCATCCAGTGGCAGACCCTCAGCAAAGCGAAGCAAGATGACGCTCGCAGATTACCAGGGCACGTGTAGCGTTAATACTTGAAAGGTCTCGGCGAACGGGCCATGACTGTTCCGGTGGATCGATGAATTTCTTGAGTTCCTGTACAAAGTGCACTGGTCAGATCCCGACAAAATTCCGCCGCCGACTGCAGTAGATGGCAGCTTGGACGACGGCTTTTGTGGCCAGCGGAGCTCTGGCGACGGAAGCGGCGTCCTCCAGTGGCAGACCCTCAACGAAGTGAAGCACGATGACGCTCGCAGATTACCAGTACACGTGAAACGTCATCCAGTGGCAGACCCTCAGCAAAGCGAAGCAAGATGACGCTCGCAGATTACCAGGGCACGTGTAGCGTTAATACTTGAAAGGTCTCGGCGAACGGGCCATGACTGTTCCGGTGGATCGACGAATTTCTTTGAGTTCCTGTACAAAGTGCACTGGCTCAGATCCCGACAAAATTCCGCCGCCGACTGCGAATAATAATAATAATAATAATAATAATAATAATAATAATAATATCATTTATTTCCGAGGACTATACTCATGACAAAGCAGTCAGGTTCAGTCAAAGCCGACATGGGCTTGTGTGACTGAACCCTTTAGGGTAAAATTAATAACATAGTTAATCAAGAAAAAAGTTAAGACATTAGAAGACCATGTGTAATTGTTCTACTTCAGTAGTACTGATCAATATAAATTATTATAAGAAACAAAAACGTTAATGTTAAGCATACAGAGACAGAAAAAAGAAAAAAAAAGAGTTAAACTTGGTTTGTCCGTCTGGTCACATAATAATAATAATAATAATAATAATAATAATAATAATAATAATCTTTATTCAGCATTTGAAGTGGAAACAAAATACAAAAACGGGTCTGTCGAAGCCAATAGGAGGCTTGAAAGACAGGACCCGGCAGTCAAGCGACGAAATACAAAGAAAGAAACAAAAAGGGTGAATAACAGGCACGTTCCAACAATCATGACGAAATCACATCATATTTAAAAAAAACAAAAAAAAAACATGATATACAGTATTACACACCAATACACATCGCCACGATGTAGCAAAAGCCCACGAAGCGGACCTAGATTGAAATATTAGTTAGCAGCTTTTTCAGTTTCCTTTTTGTGGTAGCTTGAAAGAAGAAATCGGGAAGTTTATTAAAAATGAAAGGTACATAGTAAGCACGCTCTCGCTTACCGTATCTGGTATAACAATGAGGCGTCTCGAAACGATTTGAGCTGCGAAGCTCCCTACGTGCTATAAGTGGATGTTTAAAATCATTACACCAGAAGTGGCGAAGCACGACACATTCTAAGAATAGTGAGCGGAAACTCGGCATTTGTACAACTTCAAATATGTCAGTATCTACGGGTAAAGCAAGCTGATATCCAACACTTTTCAATAAACCTTTCAAAATGCGGTCTACTTTATTTTGCCAGAGTTCTGCGCAATTACCAAACAAAGTAATACCGTATCTAAGTACACTATAAGCCAGCGCATGAGCGATAGATCGTCGGACAGCAAATGGCATGAATACACGGTTGTTGAAAAGGAAACAACTAACAGTTCGAAGTTTGCCACAGACGTGCGACAAATGTGTTGCCCAAGACATGTCAGAGTCAAAAAATACGCCTAAGTACTGAACGCTACTGACGAAATCCAAAGTGGGGCACTCACAGTCTTGACAATTAGACCTATGCAGAGCAACCGATGTATCAAGAGTCACACGCTTCAAGGGATTTCGGAAGCAGACAAGTTTTGTTTTACCGGCATTAACCGTGAATAAATTATCAGAAAACCAGTCCATTACTCGTTCTATGTCATGCTGCAATAACCGTACAGAGTGATGAAAATCAAGGTGACTAGAGACTAACACAGTGTCATCTGCGTACTGAAATATTTTGCAGGAATCAAGTCTTAGTGAGATATCATTAACATAGAGATTAAACAACAAAGGGGATAAAACCGAACCTTGTGGGACACCAGCTTTGAGCCTTAATTGAGTACTTTTGAAATTTCCTACTGACACAATTTGCGAGCGTTCAGAGAAGAAACTTTGGAGTATACTAAAAAAGGGACCGCGGAAGCCGTACTCGTAAAGTTTATGAAGTAAAACTTTGTGGCTGACCGTGTCGAACGCTTTAGCCACATCCAAAAAAATAGCAGAAGAACAGAGGTTACGATCAAATCCCCGATGTAATAGGTCTGAAAAATCTTCAAGCAAAGACTGCGTGCCCCTGCCAGCTACAAACCCATATTGGCTGCGTGACAGTATGTCAAAACTCTTAATATAACTGGACATTACAATGTAAAGATGTTTTTCTAGTATCTCCTCGATGCAGGGCACGATAGAAATAGGACGATAGCATTCTAGTTTATTTGGTGACCCTCCCTTGAAAATCGGTTTTACAAGTGCGGTTTTCAAGCTCGCGGGTATCAACCCAGTTATCAGAAATTCATTTATCATTGTAAGAAGAACATGCTGAATGTGCTCAAAAGTGCGGCATAGGTCGGTAACACGAATTCCATCAGCACCTGGCGCTTTGTTGCGCTTTAGTGAAAACATAATATGGCGCAGTGAAGCTAAATCAAGGTGAGGTAAAAACGCAGATGCCGACACCCTATGAACTTCTGGGAAGAATGTGAGCCCCTCATCTCTAGTAACACCTGACGAGGCAGCAAAAAGCTCATTGAAGTCGTTGACAACCGTCTGTAAGTTTGGACCGAAATGCTTTTGTAAGTGGTCATAAAGCGATTTTTTTGCAGCATGCCCTTTGAATGAGTTAATCAATTCCCACGTTACGCGTGGCTTTGATCTCGACTCAAAGAACCTTTTTGAAAGTAACGACGCTTAGATGATCGTATCATCGCGTTCGCTCTGTTCCTTGCGCTTTGATACTCTGCCCTCAAGTTTGGGTTGTTTGGAGCACGGCGGGAGCGTAGCCACGTGGCATCCTTATTTTTGACTGCTGCCATAATATCAGCCGTAATCCAAGGTTTATCCGACCGTTTCTTGAAATAAACAACCTTCCTCGAGTCACGATAAAACACCTGAAAAACCTTGACGAAATCCGTATAAATATTGGCGGGCTCAACAGAGTTCAAAAATCCATCCCAGTCAAAGGCAGACACGAAGGCATCAAATTTTGCTGTATCAGTAATGGAAACAAATGAACTTCCTGGTATGCTACTTCTATTCCCTGCCACCTGCTTATCTAATCGACAGCCGACAAAGTAGTGGTCGGCTAACTTGCGTGTGATGACAGCAGACTTTATTGTGGAATCGGGAGCCCGTATGTTTATATGGTCGATGCAGGACACCACCAGCTTCCCAGACAACAGCTCTTCTCTTGTTGGTAGAGTGATAACATTGTCAATTCCATGTTCAGACAAAAGATTTAAATAATCGCATACTATAGATTTGGTAGGCTTGAGGGTATCAATATTCAAGTCACCTATCAGGCAAAATTGTTCTTTCGAGCGAAACTGTTTAAGTACGTCTTCTAGCTCCGCCAGAAAAAGTGAAGCGTTTTCTGACGGAGGCCTGTATACTGCTAATAAAACCAATGAAAAACCCGAGAGGGAAATGTTAAGAGCAAGAGACTCCGCATGAACAAAAGACACATTTAGGCCGGTCGTGAGCCACTTTTCCCTAACGAAGATAGCAATACCTCCGCCTCTGCCCTTATCGCGGGTGTAGAAATGTCTCGTGTAGCCATTTAAAGCAAACTGATTACATTGAAAAGTTGAAATGCTGATTTCTGTAAGAATGAACACGTCAATTGGGGGTTGTAAGTTGTTAGTGGAAACTGTAAACTCGTCCCAGTGTTTGCGTATGCTCCGAATATTTACATGAATAACCGTTAGTGAGACTTCCGAGGCAGGTCCTAACAACTGCATAAAAGAATGACAGTCTGGAACCGAAGAACAACCCATCGTTTCTCAAGTAAGCCTTTCCAAGTCCTTCACTGCGTTGATGCGCACAACCGGTGAACCTTCGCTCTTTCGCGCGTATATTTTTGAGTTTTTCAGCCACACGAATTTGTAGCCACGTTCTTTGCCTTTATTTCTTGCCAGCCAGAAGAGTTCCTTGTTTCTCTGGGTAAGGTTATCGTTGAAGAATAGCCTGGTTTGATTTTCAGACTGGGACAACCTCTGTAACCGGCCCCGTGCAGCCATCCAGGCCTCTTTGGAAGTCACAGATACAAACTGAATCAGTACCGGTGAGAGTGAATCCCGTTTTTGTGGTAGACGATGGATAGCAGCAATGTCGCAGGATTTAAATGACGATATGCTTAATTTTTGAGCAAGATCTTCTGTGATCTTGGACAGATCTTCACCAGGACAATAAGGGAGACCATGAATTTCCATGTTGCAACGGCGGCTATACTGTTGCGAAGTGTTTAGCTCCTCTTTGAGCCACGAGATTTCCTGTGACTGTTCATCCATTGCAGCCATGACATCCTGGACCTCCTTTTGCAGATCCTTGACCGACTCCTCATTAGCCGTTGCAAGCGCCAATACTGCGTCATATCTCATACTGAAGGAGTCGACGGTTGACTGAAGTCCCGCCACAGTGTTGCGTAGCTCCTCCACAGCAGGTTGAAGGGTTAGCAACTGATCCATCTTCGCCGAAAGTGGCAAAAGAGACTCAACACTAGATTTTAACGGAAGAAGCTGCTGAATTGCAGAATTCATTAACGCCAGTTGATTGCCGACGGAAGTGAGGCTAAGCGGATCTTGCGAACTACCACCAGCGTCACTGAAGCTCTCCCGAGAAGCACCACCGCACGCCCCTGCACCAGAGCGAGCCTCGCCGGTGCGACAAGTAAGACACTTCCAAGATTCTCTGCGGGTAACACCCATTCCGGAAAAAGTGCTCTCCGCGACCCCAGAACATTGTTTACCGAGATGGTAACTACTCCGACACGTTATGCAGGTCAAGAACCTCCCATCACCTGGGAGTGATCTGTCACACCTGATGCACTCCATGAGCAGTGCAAAGCGAAATAGACTTAGAAACGATCCTAAAGCATGCCTCAAACAATAAAAAAAACACTCAGTGTGCAGTCGGCGGCGAACAAACAGCAAAACTAAAACAAGTGGAGTTTTTTTCTCACCTGTACAAAGTGCACTGGTCAGATCCCGACAAAATTTCGCCGCCGACTGCAGTAGATGCAGCTTGGACGACGGCTTTTATGGCCAGCGGAGCTCTGGTGACGGAAGTGGCGTCCTCCAATGGCAGACCCTCAACGAAGTGAAGCACGATGACGCTCGCAGATTACCAGGACACGTGAAACGTCATCCAGTGGCAGACCCTCAGCAAAGCGAAGCACGATGACGCTCGCAGATTACCAGGGCACGTGTAGCGTTAATACTTGAAAGGTCTCGGCGAACGGGCCATGACTGTTCCGGTGGATCGATGAATTTCTTGAGTTCTATACTATACTATACATAATATATATGTACTATACTATACTATACATAATACATAATATATATGTTCTATACTATACTATACATAATAATAATAATAACAATAATAATAATAATAATAATAATAATAATAATAATAATAATAATAATAATAATAATAATAAATTTGTATTCAAGAACATTCATACATCCATGCAATAGTGCGGGGGCAATCAAAGCCAACAGTGACTTGTGTGACGCCGCCCAACCGAAAGTTCAGAAGAAAAAAAAAAAAACAGAATGTCCGAGAACACACAGCTGAAGAAGAAGCGACACATCACAAAGCAGTTTTCAAAAACAGAAAGAAACAGTTACAAAAAATGCAAAATCTGATCACTACACTGTACAGAGCACTCGTGTACAAAATATACACTTAGGTAGTATTTCGGCCTGAAAGATAAAATTTCAACCTTTTTTTAAGCTGACTCAATGAGTTAGCCTGCCGAATTTCAGAAGGCAAACTATTAAAGATCTCAGGCACGTAGACCTCACGCGTATACTTGCCGTATCTGGTTCGGGCAAAAGGTATTTTAAAGGTCTCTTGGAAACGAACCGAACGAGGAGATGGGTTTTTGGTTTTGAAATTATCTGACCAGAAGTAACGTAGGACTACTGTTTGAATAAATAGTGTGCGGAGACATGGCAGTTGCAAATATTGAAACAAGTTAGTACCCTCGGGAATTTGTAGGCCATAAGACACACTTTTCAAAATATTATTCAAAATACAATCAATTTTGTCATGCCAAAACCCCGAGCAGTTGCCAAAAACAGTAACACCATATCTTAGCACGCTGTATGCAAGCGCATGGGCGACAATTTTACGAACTGGAAAAGGCATAAGCGATTTTGTGTTATAAAGGAGGCAACAAGCACTCCTCAGTTTGGCAGCAATGCTAGTCAGCTGAGCATTCCATGATAGACCGCAGTCGAATATTACTCCAAGGTATTTTACATTATCGACATATACCAAAGGATCACATTGGCAAGATATACAACTTGAGCTATGTAAAAGAAAAGGAAAATCTAAATTCACATATTTGAGCGGGTTACGAAAACATATGAGTTTTGTCTTGTTTACATTAATGTCCATAAGGTGTCTTTGAAACCAGTCCATGACGGTAGTCGCGGCGCATTGCAGAGAGCAGGCAGCATCATTGAAGTTAAGATGTTGAGTGACAATTACGGTATCATCCGCGTATTGATAAACCTTTGCCCCAGAAATATATGTAGAAATATCATTGACGTACAAATTAAATAGAAGTGGAGATAGAATTGAGCCCTGCGGAACACCTGCTCTCAACATCGTTCGCGGACTCTGCGACTCAGATATAATTACAAGTTGTGAGCGATTTGAAAGGTAGTTTGATAATAAGGAAAAAAAGGGACCACGAAATCCGAAGCTATACAGCTTTTTTAAAAGTATAGAATGGCTAACGGTGTCAAATGCCTTGGATACATCCAGAAAAAGGGCGCAGCTAACGAGGTTTCTTTCAAAACCGGAAAAAAGTAAATCTGAAAATTCTTCGAGTAATGGTTGTGTACCTTTCTCCTGAACAAAACCAAACTGACTGGGTGAGATAACATTATGTATGTCCAGAAATGATCTCATAACATGAAATACATGTTTTTCTAGAACTTGCGCTATAATCGGTAATACAGAAATTGGTCGGTAATTTTCTATTTTCTTCGTTGCGCCCCCTTTGCACAAAGGCCTTACTATAGCAGTTTTCAGTTCATCTGGAATAACGCCCCTGTAGATGAAACCATTCAGCATACAAAGAAGTACATTCTTAATGATTTCATAATTTCTACAAAGGTCAGAAACTCGAATGCCGTCGATACCTGGTGATTTTGAGGATTTGAAGCTGTATAACAAAGAGGAAAGATCAGAATCGATCAAAGGTGGAAGAAACGCCGAGTGAGTTACAACATTGTCGAAAGTGATGGAGGAGTCTCGGGAGGTTCCTGAAAATATTGAAAAATGACTATTGAAAGCGTTTACGACCATTGCTAGATTAGTACCAAAATTAGTTTTTAAGGCATCATCAATTGAAATTTGAGAAGAGTTACCACGAAACTCGTTGATAAGATGCCAAGTTTTAGTCATGTCGGAACGCGAGTCCGTAAACTTTTTGTAAAAATATCTTCGCTTTGCTGAACGGATCATCGCGTTCACCATATTCCTGCAAGTTTTGAAGCTCGATTTAAGTAGAAGATTGTTCGGAGAGCGCCTATGCCGGGCCCACAAATCATTTTTTTCTTTTATAGCCGCCAGAATGTCGGCATTTAGCCAGTAATGATCAGGCCGGCGTCTTTTAACGTATATCACTTTTCTGGAAGAAAGATCAAAGTTTCTAAAAATGTTCACGAACTTATGATAGATGTCACTGGAACTGACTGACTGAAGAAAACCATTCCAGTCGTAGGAGGAGACAAGACAATCAAACTTTGCGGTGTCAAAAACAGATATTCGAGTGCCCGCTGAGGTGTGCTGCGGGGACGGTTTATCGTTGAACCAACGGCAAGCAACGAAGTAGTGATCAGCTAACTTGAGTGTAATAATTGCTGATTGGACCTTCTGCGAGTTTGTTCGGAGGTTAATGTGGTCTATGCACGAGACGACCAATCTTCCTGAGCGAATTTCTTCCCGTGTAGGTGCGTTTATCAAGGTGGAAAGTCCATTACCAGATAGAATGTTAAGGTAAGTGCATACTGATGACTTAGAAGATGTTAGAGTGTCTATATTGAAATCACCTACAAGGCATAACTCATTGAAAATAAAGTGCTGTCGAAGAGCAACATCTAGTTCATCCAAAAAGCCTCTGACGCACTCTGATGGTGGCCTATAAACTGCTAGAACACAAATAGAGTTGAGCGAATTAGTGATATTGATTGCAATGCATTCGGCGTGTTTAAAAGAAGCTGAAAGGTTAGTTACATGCCAGGTGTCACGAACAAATACTGCAATTCCACCGCCCCTGCCAGACGAGCGAGTGGTAAAAGTGCTACTGTATCCCGGTAGAAAAAACTCACTTGTAGCTTCCGCTGCAATATTAATTTCTGATAGAACAAAAACGTCAACTGAGAGGTTAACAGCGCTACATAAAATTCTGAATTCATTCCAATATTTACGGAGGCTCCTAATATTTACATGCACTACAGTGCAAGACGACTTTTGTGGTTGTCCTAAAAAACTAAGAAGTCCGTCGAAATCCGAAAGTTGAGCAAAACTCATCTTGGAATCATACGATCTTGTCAATGTCTGTTAGCCGGGTTATACGGATCAAGTCAGCACCCTCACTTTTTTTGCAAATATTTTTCCCCTTTTCACCCAAATGAATTTATAACCCTTAGCCCTGGCTTTCTGTCTCGCTTGCCAGAACAACTCTTTGTTAGATCGAGTAAGGTTCTCATTAAAGTAGAGCCGGGGAGGCCCTCTGTTTGACACAGCGAACGAAGCGTGCCACGCTCAGCCATCCAAGTTTCTTTAGCTCTAACCGAATAAAACCGGACTAGCACTGGCGGAATCCCGTCATGTTTTGCGGGCAGGCGATGGATTTCTAGGATATCAGAGGGTTGAAAGGAATCCGCGAGTGACAGCTTACTAGCAAGCTCAGATATACAAGATATCAGGTTTTCCCCGGGAGAGACTGCCAAGCCGTGTAACTCCAGGTTTGGAAGACGAGAGTACTGCTCACTGTCATTTTGTGCAGCACGCACCTGTAGGATCTCTGCTGCTTGAGATTGCACAGTGGCTTGAAGGCTGGAGACCTCGTCCTGGAGAGTTTTCACTGCCTGGGTATTCGACGTGGCAGCCTTTAGGAGAATGTCGTATTTCCCAGAGAAGTCAGCAATCGATGCTTGCACGTCTCTCACTGTCGTCGTGAGTCCCTCAACAATGGGCTTCAACAGAAGAAGTTCGTTAAGCCGGGTAGGGATCGTTTGCAGGGCGTCGACACTTTCTTTTAGAGAAAGTAGGGCTTCGAGCTTCTTATTCATCGATGAAAGCTGTGCCTTTAAGGAGTCGGTGTCCGTGGATGGACTGCAAGGCGTAGGGTTTAGAGCTGGAGGGTTATCCCTACTGCGGCAAGATCGGCAGACCCACTTTTCTCTCTTAGCCTGACCCATGGTGGTAAAGGTTGAATCACCAACTCCAGAGCAGTTCTTACCGAGATGGTAGGCGCTCGTGCAGTCTGCACAGACCAGGTTCTTCCCATCGGCCTGAATTTCTTTGTGGCATTTGGCGCACTCCACTGTTGGGGCCATGGTCACGGCTTTAGTCTCGACTGAAAGGCTCGCGCAGGTGAACGAGAAAACGGAGAGCTCACCGCGAAGATGGTCGCGCTAGTCGAGCCGGCGTATTTCGAACGCTGCAAAGCCCATCAAGGCAATAAGGTGGAAGCTTGCCTTGGAAGTCGAGGCCGAAAAACGAAAGTAACGTTGAGGTCTGGGGTCAGGACTGCAGCTGCGTAGAACACAGGGCTTGAACTTGTGTCTCGGACGGCTGGAGTTTTGAAGAGGAGCTTTAAATACTGGTTTCTATTAAAAATTGCTGAGCGCAACCGAAAAGAACGATCGCCTCGTTGACTTCCTCTTCTGATAATAATAATAATAATAATAATAATAATAATAATAATAATAATAATAATAATAATAATAATTTCATATTCATCATTTCATTTATTATATAATAATAATAATATAATAATAATAATAATAATAATATAATAATAATAATTAATAATATATATATAATAATATATAATATATTATTAATATATAATAATAATATAATATAATAATAATAATAATAATAATAATAATAATAATAATAATAATAATAATAATAATAATAATAATAATAATAATAATAATAATAATATTTATTGAATGTAGCACAGAAAGAAGGTTGTGTAACGGGCGCATCAAAGCCAGTATTAGGCTTGTGCGATGCTACCCAACAGTTTAACGTAGCTTGAACCCGCAGTGAACTGAAGCTTAACTATATACAGGTGTCCTTAGGATGTCTCGTATGTTACGCTACAGTAGACACACAAACACACGCACATGCCAGATATACGAACCGTTAGCAGATCATTGTCAACATATAAAAAAACATAGTAGTAAAAAAAGAAGAGCAAGCAATAAATTTCTGTAGACAAAGCAAATTATGCATTAAGCATAAAAGGAAAAGGCGACTATACTAAACACAAATACACAACATCGAGTCCAATGTGAATGTTACAACCTCCAAGGTTGCATAGGTGTAACCTACACTAAGAAAAATAAAATATATAAACAAAAAATATTTAAAAAAAATAATAATAAAAATTAATATACAGGCCATACATCGAATCGATGCCCAGTCGAATATCATGTCAGAAAGTGATTCTTCTGAGAGCCTTTTTAACTGCTCGCAGCGAAGTAAGAGAAAGAAGCTCAGGCGGGAGATGAGAAAAAATTTGCGGAACATAATATGCGCGCGTACTTTCGCCATAGCGAGTATGAACACGTGGAATTTCAAAAGGCTGCACGTGACGCAGGACACGAGAAGGTGAACTAACTACTTTAAAATCGTTGCTCCAGAAATGCCGCAACGCAACAGTTTGAACGTACAGTGTCGGACAGTTAGTTAGGAAGCTCTAAAGAAGATCGAAAAAGGTGTGGTGTCTTCAGGCACAATAATAATAATAATAATAATAATAATAATAATAATAATAATAATAATAATAATAATAATAATAATAATAATAATAATAATAATAATAATAATAATAATAATAATAAATTTATTGAATGGAGCACAGCAATGTTTGCGTGACGGGCGCATCAAAGCAAATACAAGGCTTGTGGGACAAGCTACCCTAAAATTAACAGACTTTGAACTTTGCTACCCGGTATACAATAAGGAAATGAGACATGATTGACATAAATACACGTCCTTAGAATGTCCCAAGTGTCTAGAGTCAGCAATTGGGTGCAGGCACCACACAGAATCACACCTCCGAATAACGGGATGACAAAGTACATGGATAAGGTTTAAAAGTGAACAATAGCAAAAAGAACAATAAAAGAACAAAAGAACAAAGTAATAATAATAATAATAATAATAATAATAATAATACATTTATTCACACATGTAGAATCAACAATGGAATTACGGGTCCGGTCAAAGCCAGCATGGGCTTGTGGGACCAGGGCCCTGCAGTAAAAGAATTCGGAAGTGCACATTGTCACGAGGAAGAGAAAAGAAAAAAGTCAGTTGCACGAGACCATGGCAGTGGCACAAGACAAAACAGCGGCACGAGATAAAAGGCATAGTTTCATGAATCCAAACCATCACATGTTGTAGGCTGAGCACTATGCACACGATGCGTTGCCCCCGTTGTCTCGAAGAATTGTAGCTCGAAGTGATCGAACGACGAGGGATCACTGACACTCACGGACACGAAAGCTTGCACATACCGTAGATTGTAACTGTGTCGCCGTTAAGGTGGCATCGCACACACACACCAAAGTACCGAAGTAAAGTGAAAGAAAAAAAACAACCATGGTGAGCACATGGAAGCCATTGTTCGATGGGGTCCTTGATGGGTGCAGGCACTCGTGTCAGACGCCGGTTTTTATTGGTATTGATTGCCAACATAAAAAATAACAAAGTACAAGGTGCCGGTGCATATCTGAGATTAGGTTGGCCAGTAGTTACGGGTGCTGGCCAAGCAGTATGGGGTCAAAATTTGATACCAATTCCGCGCGCTTTATATCATTGCATCGATACTGGCGATGCGGATCTTTCTCAAGCTTTTCATCAAAAAGTTTTGTTGGAAGTAACAATTGCCAAAACCGACTCAGGGATGCTATTGAAGACATTGGGCACATAGAATATACGCAAACATCTTCACCATTATATGGGTCCACGTGTAAAGGTAACGTTGGAAACGAAGATAATTTCTTAGGGGGTCACGAGATGGTATAGGATGGCATAATAAACTCACTGTCCCAAAAATGTCTTCGTATTAAACAGTCTGAAGGAACAGGGAGGAAACGTAGGCAATCGTGAACGACAGTGGGTACGACATTTTTTGAACATTCTGTGTTGTATGCAATGCGTCTTTTAGAGTATTTCGTAGAATTCTAATCAGTTCTTGACTGCCATAGAAGGGGGCAATTAAGCAAAATAGGTGATGCCATATCTCAGGACACTGCAGGTAAGAGCATGCATTATACATTTTCTTATAGCGAGCGGCAAAAATGCCTCAACGATGGCACAGCATACAAGCTGACTGTTCTCAGCCGTTGACATAGGTATGACATGTGGGTGTTCCATCGACAGGTCGCAACCGAAGGGAATGCCCAGGTACTTAATCGTGGCAACATAATGAACAGGCTCACAGGTAGATCATGAGCAGCCTGAGTTATGAAGAAAGAGTGGGGCGGTTAAACTCACGCTTTTAAAGGGTTGCGGAAACAAAATAAGCTTTAGTTCTGGTAGTATTTACTCGAAGTTTGTTTGCCTGTAACCAGTCCACTACCTTAGTTGGCTATCTACTTGCAGCATGTTAATCGCATGGTGATATGAAATATAAGCTGAGACAATAAAACTGCGTCATCCGCATATCGTAGTATCACACAGTTCGTCGTAACGGATGACATATCGTTCACATAGATAAGTTAAAAAGTAATAATAATAATAATAATAATAATAATAATAATAATAATACTAATAATAATAATAATAATAATAATAATAATAATAATAATAATAATAATAATAATAATAATAATAATAATAATTTGTCTGTCAACAGGAGCAGATATGCAGATACAGAGACGGGTCTCTCCAAGCCAGTGGAGGCTTGACGGACAGGACCCGGCAGTCTTAGAGCGACTGGGTCGATAGCATCACCACAGATAACCGACACTTCAGCAGACAAAAAAGTACAACAGAAACAGAAAGTAGAACAAGCACGGTATTAACACAGACCTCAGACTGATAAATTGTTCAATAACTTCTTCAACTTTCTCTCTTGTTAAAACTTTCATCAAAGAAACAATCGGGAAGTTGTAGATGTTGTACTATCAAAGGGACATAGTAAGAAAATCGTTCACGTACGTACAACGTACCTTGTAGTCCACTGGGGATCTCAAATCGATTCGTTTTCCGCAAATCTCTTGGGATACATGGGGTTGTAAAAAAATGGCTACACCCGGGCGTGCCGTAGAGCGTATTGCACATTGTGCAGAAAAAATAAGCGGAAGCTTGGCAACTGTAGGGTTTCGAAAATGTCAGTGTCACCGGAGATATCCAGGTGGTAACCGACACTTTTTAACGTAGCTTTTCAGAACACGGTCAATTTTAGTCCGCCACATTTCCGCACAATTACCAACATACATGCATATGCGGCATCGAATAGTGCTGCAGGCATGCGCATAAACAATCGATTTCCTCACCGCGAAATGGCACACACACTCTGGTTGCTTATAAAGTAAACAGCTTGCCGCCAAGGAGGTCTGCCAGCTGCAGGTAGGGAGGGGCGCGTCGCCCAAGAGAGGTCTGAACCAAAAATGTAGTCCCAGACACTTGACACTGTCAACACAATTCAATGGAGGACACGCGCAGTTAACACAATTGGTCCCATGTAACATAACTGATAATAAACGAATAACAATAATAATAATAACAATAATAACAATCCTTATTTGGGTGCCCAGTGCGTACCACCCAAATCGGTCCTCTCTTTGGTGCAAGACCGATGTGGTTGTTTTGCTCTACCCGAGGAAGTAGGCATTTTCTCAGGCAAAGCTAAATACAATACAAAAATTGATTCGCGTGCATGTTTTAGAAAATTGACCTTTTTCAGAGATCGCTGGGCGCATGCGCCAACTCAGAGAGAGAGGGGAAAGGGAAAGGCGCCATTTTTGGTGGCTCTCTCGTCCGCTCAGTTGTTCACACAGTGCTGGTTCGTCGTCACTCCCTACGCTATTCTCGCGGCTTGGCTTCATAGTCGTTTTGCTTCACCACTGCGCGGCTGTTTAGTTGCACAAATAGCAGAAAAAATGGTTGAAATGGCAACATTTCATAGAGTTCCAGTAGCCTTTTGCGGGTGGTGCACGAAAGCACCTGATATCAAACACCCTGCCCTTTTTGCCTCGCTTTCAATAGACAACCCCCCCCCCCTTTTCAGAAGCATATGACGCGAATCCTCTGTGTCAGGTGGCCAGGTCCTTAACGTGATGGCGGGACAGCCTGCTTTTAACTAAAATACAGTAAGTGTTCACGATAGGTTGTACAACGTGATCGCAACGTACCCGATACTCGAGAAAAGAATAGATGAATAAAGTTTTCCGTTCTTCAGGCGGGCGCCATACACATTCGCGTCATATGCCGCGTTAAAATTAAAAAAAAAAATCGGTCATTAGCGAAACGTTTAAAGCGTGCGTAATGGACTCAAGCCGTAAGGAGACAGAACCCTGACAGAACGCATTGGCAACCAACCGCGAACTCCCTGTTTGCAGGTCCCACTTTCTTTGGAGGTTTGTAAACGTGCTGAATTCAAAGCGAGATTGTTTTTACCAAACCGTTCCTTACTTTTTGAAGGTGCAAGCGAGCCTTCGCGATATCAAGATCGCCCGGATTTCATCCCGTCAGAATTTGTTAACCCGTTCCCGGGTATGGCGATGCCCCATGCGCTCGCGCGGTACAAAGGACGGCGAAATGACAGAACGCAAGAAGCTTGAATAAGTTAGACGCTCAGTGAGTGCGAAATCAGCTGTCTGTAGTGGCTGGGCTTCATAAACGGAGCTCCCAAGCACCGCACGAGGTAGATAATTGAGTCGGGATCGAAACTCGTCATCATCAATTTCCTTACAAAACACTGTTTTAAAAGCCAACCCCTTTTTCAGTTGCTTGCACGACGCCACACCGAAGTGACGATTAAGTGACTCCGAGTCGACGGTAGGATCCGATGCGGCGTCGGCGGGCTATCCATCTTTGAACGTATGAAAACGAACAAGGTCGTCTGTATTGTAGACAGTAGCTTTCGTTAATCCTTGAGTCCTCAGCCATTTCGAAGAAAAGATGCACGCGAAGGGACGACTGGCCTGGCGCTGGGACGGACCACGGAGACGGAGCGACGAGCCTTCAATACTGTTTCGAGCGATTCCCGCGAGGGCGCGTCACGATCGTGGCCAAACTCTGAAAAAGGTCAATTCAGATGTGTTAACTTGATCCTTGTATGATTGGTGTTTTCATTATTTTATTTAGTTTGATTGGAGAAGATTCCCCGAAGCCCTTTCTTCCTTTCTTTGTTTTTTGCTTTTTTATTGTATGAAATGTAATTATTTCTATTATCCGCGTGTCCGATTCACCTTGTTCAGTCGTATGAGCCTAATTCGCATATACAAACCTGTTACTTGTTGTTTTGTTTTGGAAATTGTTGTTATAATAAAAACTATTCTTTTTATTATTATCATTTTTATTAATATGGGATTATGAATTTAATATTTCACCGAATATATTCCAAATACTGCACGCGTGCATAAAATAGATGGAAATTGACATAAAAAAGGACACTATCTCCGTCTGCTGACTGATCGCCATATAAACCACCAGAAGCGCCACCCCCTCCTTCCCCCAACCCGAAAAAAACCCTCGAAAGTTGAATTAAATATTCCGGTATGTCATTACGGTCCTCACGTAGTTATCGAGAAGGCTATTTTGAATCGCCTCTGAGACAATCGCTTGCCTTTCAAAGCACTAGGCCCCTATTTCTTTTTTAAGGACAAACATGAACGCAGGGCAGAGTAAAGACGCTGCTCGTGCATGAGGATGTGGGGGACGTCGCGTTCCTACGCAGAAACATGTGTGGCCTAAGTGGAATGCACCTTCCCTTTACCCCAAAACAGGATTTCTTTTTATGCGTGGCCGTTTTTGTGGCAGATATCGCGACCCGAAATAGCTGGGAATATCGGAACGGTCAGCGAAGCTGTGGCCTATGGTACATTGCCTGCTTTTATTATAGTATGGCCGTCGAAAGGGAAACCTTGGCTGAGAAGCAATTTCCCAACGTAGTCCCTGGAAAGTAATACAAAGTTACCTTCTACTGTAACCGAGAATCTGAGAGTGGATTCTTGTTGACAGGAGCTGTAACGGTAAAGTACACTTTAACAAAAACACTGCACTTTCTCCTTTATCGACGTCTTGTTGAAAGTGGTCATAGCGTTGCCATCTATAACAAATATTAAAATATCAAAACCAAACCTCAAGGCTTCGGTAAACACAGAGTGCCGAATTCCGTCTTATATCCGCCGTACATCTTTAATTGAAATATTTCTTAATCAGAAAAATATATTTTCCTCACCCTCTGCAATTTAAGTGGAACGTGTTGGTTGCAGGAGGAGAGGATGAAGATAACAAACACGTGCTTCGTGGGCAACGTGGAGACACGAAACGGTAGGGTCAAAGCGGAGACGTGCCAGCAGCTACAGATGCGAACTTCGCCTTCCACTCCCATTGGGGGACTAGCTTTGACAGAGTTTTATTTCAGAGACGCTATACGGATAGAACGTAAGGGAGAGAGGGAGCTGAAAGCGCGGGGACCTCAAAACGCTGAGCCCCGATTCGAAGGATTAGTGGTACCCACAAATCCTTCGTTTCTGCCCATCTTCTACTATCAATCAGAGCAAACCAGATTATCGTCTACGCCTCGCGCAGTGTCTTGCGTTGGAACGCCAGACGTTGGAACACCAGACGTCGGCGTTCGGCGTTCGAAAACGTTCGAACAGTAAGTGGAGACAAAGTCAGTTATCCTTTGCGTCTACCCTCTAATCCTTCCAATCAGAGCTCCGGTGCTCCGACGTCTCCGCGCGCTTTCATTTCCTCCTCTGCCTCAGTTTCCATCCGTATAGTCACTAGCAAGGTGAGGGTGCCTTTATCGAGAGCCCGGCCTCCAGCAACGCTGACTCATTGACTTTCGCCGTGCTTTGGCTGCGCCATAGCCTCCTCTATGCTCACAAAGCCTGGCAGTTGGACGACGGAGTCATAGAGTGCCCGGTCGCAGATTTAAAGCGCGAGGATCTGGTAGCACAAAGCATCAAAGAGCCATTTCTCGGGGAACCTGGACGTCAACGCGCAGCTTTTGCAGCGGCGAGGACCCGGAACACACTCGTTCGCTCGGGAGAAGTGTGTTTCGGCGTCTCGCCGCAGAGGGGCGCAAGTCACGTGGCTCTGCTCTCGTCCGTTGTCTGCCGCTCCACCTTCTGCATTTCGGCGGCCGCTTCGCGTGGCGATCTGCCAGGGAGAAGCCAGGCTTTGTCAGTATTTAGTAGGCTATGGCACTGCATTCGTCGGCTGGGCTAGAACGCGGAGCGCCGGCGTCCGGCGTTTGGGGTTCGCGTTGGAATACGTTCGAACAGTGCAGTGGAGCCAAAATATGCCTTTGTCTTGACTGCACTCGTCGAACGCGTTAGAACATGGAACTTTGGCGTCCGGCGTTTGACGTTCCCGTTCGAACACATTCGGACATTGCAGTGGAGACAAAGGCAGCTAGCATTCCGTCTACACTCGAGTAATTCTAACCACAGCTAGGTGTTGTGAGGTCCTAGCGCGTTATCGTCTTCTTTTCTCTTTTGGTTCTGCCTGCATAGGAAGGACGTTCTTTGCGCCGTCAAGGCACGAAATAAATATCAAGTTTATCTGTACAAAATCGCCACAAAGCCACACAGAATGCCTTCTGTGTTACCACCAGTACGGTGGAAGTTGGGCGAGCTGGATGAATATGACTACGAGGAGGGAACCGGGCCGAAGAAACGAAGCACAAAAAGAGGTGCCCAAAGACAGAGCGCTGCGTCTTGTACCCTTCTGTACCCAGAGTTCTGTCCTTCGTTTTTACGGCGCTGTTCACTCTCAGTAACCGTGTTACCACCCTCTTTGCGAGGATAATGAGAAAAATGGGCGAATGTTTTTGTTTTTGTTTTTCAATGCGAGTATTAATCAGGGCTGATGCAAGATCCAGGGGATGTTTTCCTAACCTATCACACACAGCGAAATTGCTTGAGGCCATGTTAGGGTGGTAGTACTTTTTTTTCTGAATCTTTGGTCTTGTTTTTTTCGCAGACAACTTTTAAAATTAGCCTCATGACAGAACACCATGAACTTTTGTTGCCTGAAAAAATTAGGCATTACTCCTGAATTTAAAGAACGGCTCTATCTTTCATTAAGGTATGCGTTCTCTGAAGTGTTATACGGATTCTATTATGTTACAATATTAGACCAGCTCCGTATTCTGTTTAAAATAATAATCCATTCTGAAACATCATACAAAACTGAGGACGATGTTCTGATCTTATCTGGTGGAAATCATATCGTTGTAACCTTGAGTGAGACACGAGGGGTAGGGATTTTAATTTAAATCAAACAAAACACTCACTGCGAAATACTTGACACATTTACCAAAGCTACAGATGACAATAATAATGTAAGTCTCAAGAATGAATAAAAAATATTAGAGGTTAAATAATCGACCATCATATGACAATTTGTATTTTTAGATTCATTCCGGTTTTGTATTTATAGAAAACATCACGCTTGTTATAGATCATGATTTAAATATTAACGTTTCGGGAAACGTTTTTGATTTTCTGACAACCTAACAGTACCCTAAGTAATAGTGTTTTTTCTTTTCATTTGCTTTGCCTCCCACTGGAATTTCCGATCCTACGGAAGTGCAATCGGTGTTGTTGATGTTTTTCTTTGCCAATATAAGCACTAATTTCAGCTGGAAAGAACTCCAGGGGCAGTCTGTGGTGTGAGAAGCAATCATACAGCTACAATTTGTTTCAAAACTTAGAAATTACCAAGGAGAGCTAGAAAGCTCCACTTTTCACACTGCGAGAGACTTCAAGCTGCGATCTTTTGAACACACAATAATAGAAACAGTCTGGAGCTTCATATTTTCAAGGCAAAGAGTAAAAGAAGATAGGATGACCGTATAAAAACACTTGATTTTCTTTTTGTTTTACAAAACGGCTGTTGTAAGGTATACGATAACGAAAAATATGGGTCACCTTTGCGATGTTTTAGCAGTGACGAGGACAAAGTATTGTCCGATGAAATCGGGCTGTTTTCTTGTCAAGAGATGACGACGATCTACGTACGGTGTTCAAGAAGTGTCGCCATTCAACTTACATCTGCACTAAAGAAGCCAAGGCAGAAAAAAAAATTACACAGACAGTGACAGACTTGTTTCTGATGACGTATACGAAAAGTGACCTGCCATTGTATGGCACTGTGAACTAAGTGCTTTAACACAGCAAACCAAACAAATAAATTGTGACTTCTTCAACCTATGGTGAAATTGTATGAGCAATATGTTATGTGCATGGGAGTGTCCGGAATCAGGAAGACTTGACATCCATCTTTATTCGTATAGTTACAAAAAAGCTTTATCTTTATGTTTAGCCCGAATACGAAAAAGCTTCCGCGCTGCACAGCTGCTGGAAGGGCTATTTTTTTATCTCAGCAGCTCACATAAAAAAAACCCAAAAACCAGCCGACAGGAAAACCCGAACATGAAAGAATACAGGTATCGGAGATTACCGACCACCATTTTACGAGCTTTTCTTTCCAGAACGCACGATGAGTCTGCCTTGTCGTTGACCTGAAGTCGGGTAAATGAAAGTGTTTCCCTGCACCTTCGGATGAGTCAGTAGAGTTTTGTGTATTTTTGGGAATGAGTGATAGGAAAAACCAGGATATAAATGGCATGCGAATAAATCCCGTTACACGGGTAAAAGATAAGGCCGACACATTTTGAATATCCCAGGTAACATGCATCTCGCAAAACATTCCGTTCTTTAAAGGGAGACGCCAACAATGTAGTTACTAATTACAGTCAACTCTCTGTGTTGCTCGTATTTTGTGAAAAACTGGGAAATTTATATTTACTGCGTTTAGACGACTTTTTTAAGTCGTCTAAACGACTATTTAACTTTCGGGTTGGATGTCCAGGGCTAAAGTGTAGAAAATGCACTTTAAAATAATACAACGGTAACGAAAATCATTTTTCTCCATATTTATAACAAGAAGCTATGACATAAAACTACAACAGCGGAAGTCCGAATCCCTTCACGGTGAAATAAATTAATATGGTGTAATATAGAGCAAGAACAGTTGACTCTAAGATTCTCTACTGATTGTATTAAAGATTTCAACCGTATTGACCATACAACACTTTTTGATAAACTCTCCTGGTGCAGAGGAGGCTACAAAGGGCCACGTCTTTAACACATTTATTTCTACCTAGAAAACGAAAGGATTGTTTACTAATGATTTTGTATGTTTCTTCTGGGCGGCGGAGAAAAGCTCACTGGCGAAAAGCTCAGCGCAAAAACCGGCAGGTGCGGAGAAATGCTCACCGTCCTTTGAGCGGATCTGAAAAAGAGCTCAGCGATTTTATTTATTTTATTTGTTCTTAGCTTAGCGCAGTGGTTTTCAACCATCGATGCTTCGCGGACCCCTTGTGGATCGGCGGAGATAAAAGAGGACCCCGTTCATGGTGAGATGAGAGGAAAGGTATAGGTTAAATATAATAATGATTTAATAAATCGAAATAACTAAGGCCTAAAGTGGAGTAGACATCTCTTATTGACATACATACGAGAAAACTCGGCCGAACACTGAAACATTTCTTCTCGACCTGAAGAAAGACAACTTTTATTGCCGAGGTTGACTGATGAGGCAGGGCTTCGCGGACCCCCATCTGAGAACCACTGGCTTAGCGGATTGTGCGTCACACGTGACTATTTAACAAAGTTAGAAAAGCTCACCGGAGAAAAACTTACCGCAAAACCGGCAGTTGCGGAGAAAAGCTCACCATCCTTTGGGCGGATTAGGTGAAAAGCTCACCGGTTTTTTCATTTGTTCTTAGATTAGCGGGTTGTGCGTCACACGTGGCAATTTAACACAATAAGAATTCGTAGGTTTAAAAATAATTGTTCACTTTTTTGTAATAATCTTGAAGTTCATTGGGCATATCTACTAATTCCTCACAAATTAGTAATGAACCATTCTGTGTATTAATGACGCCGCAATTATAAAATCAGATCATCGGACACCCGTAAAAAGACAACAATTTATTGACAGCTTGACAGTGTCGGCGTCAGTAGCTCTGTCAGATAAGGAAGTTTGTTTTTTGCGAGCTAATATGAATAGTGGTGTATGAACCGTCTCAACTCCGAAAATAGTGTGGTGCTGATAGATGAGCAGGCGTTTGTTGATGTTATCAGTGTCGGCTTCGCTGTTTTCTTTGTTGTTTTCACTAATAAGACTTTACTTGCGAGAACAGCTTCGTCCTTGTCCTGATAGTTGCTTTCGTCGTTTGAGCGGTTTTCATCACGTATAACGTTTACCAACAACCCTAATTCGCTACCTTACAGAAGACTAGTTCTTATATCGGTCACGAGTGACAACGATGGCGGTGCAGCTCTGAAGGTCATGGGTGGCTCCCCACAGAAGGGCACTATCACACAAAGCCAACCTGTGGAAACACCGGCACGAACGGCTAGAAAACGTGCTTGTCCGTGGAAGAAAGAAACCTCGATATCCTACTCACCGTTCTATCTTGTTTTCAAAGGTTAACAAAAGATTCAAAGACAATTTCAGGCACCGCGTTGTTGCGCATGCACTTTCGGATTTTCGGCATTTACAGTTTTGCTTTATAGGTTTTATGCAGACATTATTAACTTTTCAAACTTTTTCCTGTTCTTCAAGTTCATAAAGTTTTTAGTTAGGCTTTCGTTGCCTAGAGTCAACCACAAACAAATATTACAAAAATAACATTTTCTTTTTTACAAAGCTGATGAATTTTAGTGATAATAAATTCATATATGTTACGCATGATCCAGCAGCCTCCATATGAAAAGAAGAAAAAAAATCGGTGAGCTTTTCTCCGCATCCGCCGGTTTCGCGGTGAGCTTTTCTGCGGTGAGCTTTTCTCCGGGATTACTTTCTTATTTACAACTCTTGCAAGTCAGGTGTGACTCTCCGAGGCCAGTATATACTTCGTCCGCTGTTTGATGCACAGAGTAATGAAATGTCAATATTTACCATTAACAACGTTTTATTCAGTAAACAGACGGACTAAGTATGTTCCGGGGTGTGCGTATGTGAATGAACTTGTAACAAAACAAAAAAACGCTTTCTCGCAGAAATTGCAAAAATCAGCGTTGTCTCTCAGGCAACCCAGTGCACGGTCATACCGAAAAAGAGAGAAAAGGAAAGAGAGAGAGAGGGTCCAGGGAAAAACGAAAGACGACAAACAACAATATCTAAAAACAAACCTCGTTGCGCCTTCTTCTTTATGCTTTCCGCATGTCCCAGAATTTTTTACAATTTTTTTAGGATTAGTAAAATAAAATATTTGAAATAAGCTCCGCCAAGTCGAAAGTTATGGTATTTTGACGCATAAATAAACACAAAATACTATATTTACAGTATAAGATTTGCAGTAGCCGCATCGAAATAATAAACCCGCGCCGTACGCTGGGTATATTTTTTCAGGATATATGCAACGTTATCGTTTTAAAGTACACTTAATTCTTAAACTGGCCAAACTGTTTGCCCTAACTGGCCATTGTCGCTCACTTCATATCACCAAAAAATGTTAAGGTTCATATTTATTCTGGTTTGTTTGACTCACAGATTGAGAATTAACATAAAGATTGGTGTACAACGACTAAAAATGATGTAAACAAACTAATTGTTATGTCGTTGGTAATCAGGAACCAGTCACCTAACGAACAAAACTGACAGTTTATTGCGGCTGAGTCATGGCGGCCGGTCTGAATCGTAGCGGGCCGAATCGTCTACTTCCACAACTCCCTGCATGCGACACTGCACGCGTTGCACCATGGAACCGTTTTGGCCATAGAGAAGCGCGGCAAGGTTTATATTTCGATAGCCCCTTTGACAATGTAGTGCGTCTCAACACTGCATGAAAATAGAGTCAGCGCTCGCTTGCTTGTACCCTTCATCTTCGTGAGAGCCCTCGTTGAAACAAAGACCTCCAACGGCCGTAAGGACCTGCCTAGACAAAGCGAGGATAAGGAGTACGGCCGGCCTCGCCCCATACCTTCCTGGCGGCCTGGTTACAACTCAAGAGTGCAGCATGACCTTGCTGGGTCATGAATCATTTAAGAAGCATAGGATATTGGGAGAATGAAACAGGATGATCGTCGGCCCAGTACACTTCTTTTTCTTGATGTGTTAACCTGCGCAGCTATAGTTCGCCGGGAGCTAAAAGAAACCCCGAAGGAAACATGCCGTAGCATTCTATTCATGTTGGTAGGCAACACATAGAGTATTATAAACTTAAGAAAGGACACATATTCGAAAATGTTTGCACTCTATTTGGTCATAACAGGACATCGCGAATTGAGGTTGGCCAATCGAGACCGAAACCATGACGAATGGGATCCAAACATGCTTTGCGCGGCACTACGCCGGCAAGATCGCTTCGATTTCGCAAAATGTATATTTCCCCACTCGTGGTGGCATGCCCATTGCACAATCTGAAAGTGAAGAGGTCAAAGCCTGTTGTGCGCTCAGTGGCGTGCGTAACATAACATTTCCCTATTATAGTCGGTAACAGGTTAAGACTTCAGGGCGAGGTAAAGGAAGGCTGGGAAGAAGGAAGCAGACGGATTGTTGGAGAGGAGAGGAGGAAACGTCCCTTTCTCTTTAGAATTCCGCCAGCATAGTCCTCTCCTGCCTTCCTTTTCCTCGCCCTGAACTGTTAACATATCACCGACAATAGATGTGAAGTTCATTTATGTCTGAGGTGACCTGAATACTCGAAGGCCGGTGTCTGAAGCTAGTGGAAGAGAAATCGATTTGGATATATCGGGTGTTGTCGTTGTTGTTGTCGAAATTAATGTTCCATAATAGAGTTGAAACTGACTGGGAGGTTTGCGCGCTCATCATTGCTTTCCGCTGGCGTAGATGATCGGTGTGTCGACGCACCGAGCCTTGCTCTACTCGAACCAACAAAAATCGATGTCCCAGCTGACGTCCAATCACTCTAGTTGCCCAACCTTTGACATTCGGAAGCGTCTTGGCCCATACCGCTTGTCCCACACTCAGCTTACGCGGGTTAGTGATTGTGCCTTTACCTTCAGGTACCTCTGGAAAAATGTTCTCAATCGTTCAAAAGCGGATGGAAGTGCACCTTCCAATAACGTCCAATAAAGGGTTTTTCTTGTTGCCACATGAATTGTTGTGTGTTGTTCGAATACAAACATGGCCACTCCTCACATAACATATTTGCCTCGTTTAGTCTAGGGACATCTTCAGCTCTTCAACCATGAGCGTATCCTTCCCGTCAGTCGGTCGATGTCATATGGTACGCCTGAAACGGCTATGATGCCGATGTTTCGACAGATAGCCCTGATTTCTTTGGACACAGACGCCGTACCGTTGTCCGAAACGATCTTCCGTGGCACGCCATGAACCCGTCCTTGTCGCCAATGTTAGGTCGGGGGTAATCATGAGCCGATTACCTAACGAATAATATTGAAGGTTTATTGCGGCTGCGCCAAGGTGGTCAATCTGAATCGTAGCGTGCCGAATGATCCCGTTCGAGCTGGTACGCCCATTGCATAATCAGCATGTGAAGAGGACGAAGTTTGCAGTGAGCTCAGTGTCATGCGTAACGTGACACTAATGATCCTTAAAACATAAAATTATAGATTTCCTAAAATATGTGTGCTGTGACACGTGTGTCGAACATTTATTGTCCAGCTACAGTGTCATGTAAATAACCATTGCTTATGACGATCGTCTGATGTGTTCGTATTTCTTTTCAACTGTAAATTGCACTTTTTACCGAATTGGAGAGGTCAATTATTATGTTTTTAAGACGTGAACTATAACTGTAAATCTTGTATAATAATGCTATACTACACATTTTCTGCCCGGAAGTTGGTTTAATATTTGTTGAAAATTAGAAACACGTGAAAATATAATACTAAAACAAACCCTACACTCTTTTTAGACGCCTTCTAGCTCATCTCAAAATCAAGGTAGCGAACTGGTCAAGTTGGTTCACGGTGCAATTGGAAAGATCGCACAAATAACAAAGAAATAACAAAGAAGAACAACAAAGAGACACGAAATTATGGCGCTACCTGCGTGATCAAACCGTAGTCAAACTTCGGTTGGTTTACGTAAGAATAAAGTAGCCTTTTTGACGCACGTGTCGACGCGATATGGATGTGGATGGTGTATTCAAAGTTTTTTTTTTCCTTTTAATAAACGATTATTTGAAGCCCAACGCTTCTCTCGCCTACGCTTCCTTGTATACGTTATCTGTGCGCTGTTTCCAGCTGTGACAATAATCAAGTAAAAGTATTCACTTAATATATATCTAGGTTATGGGGACATCTCAAATTCGTGACGTTAATATGAAATGCATGATCGGTCACATATTAGGGGTTGTGCGTGAATTGCGAAAAGGCTGAAAGTTAAAGAAACCCAGCGATGAAGATAAGTGATATTGATTAGAAAAAGGAGCGGTCCGAGCACGTTTGCTTGAAGGCATATAGTGGAAGGCGCTGCAATATATCTAGGTGACACTGAGTTATTTGCGAAAATGCATTAGAGCGTCTAAAACGAATATTGAAATCCAAGCAACGATAAAAAATTACCTCTTTAAATCATAAAGTTTTAATATAAAATTTATACGAAGTACTCTCGTCGGTTCTTTTAAAGACGTAAAAAAAAGCGTCGGCTTTTATTTTCTTTTTTTCGTGTTTAACTGAATATTGATGTACCGATTAAACGAAGTCCATTTCCCATGATAATACCTTCCTGAATTGTTATTGATGAATGGTTACAAGATTATTAATCTTACAAACGTCATAAAAATTGAAAATATTATATGTTTATTCACTTTTCAGGAAATGCCGGTGAGCCATATTGGACGATATTCATTAATATCATTGCTGAACAACAATAAGAAGCGATGAACTCTAGCTGGACCTTCCGAGCGAATCGTCAACAAGCTCGAGAACTCCATCTAACGTGCGTTATCCAGTTTTCTTTTCGTGAACAACTATAGATACTTAACGCGGTCGCCCACCAAAGCACTGAGGAACGTGGGGGGCCACCATACTTGTATGTAACGCATAACTTGAACCTAGTTACTTTTTTCCGTGGCGATGTCAAGACCTAGTTACTTTGCTAAGAGAAGGAACGAGCAACACATTTTGTTACTATTTGATGAAGTAAGAAGTAGGTGTATTTTATTACTTTTGGAGGCGGACGTCTACTACACAAGTACCTGATATAATTCTCATTTCAGGTCGCGACTGTAATTTGCACGACGAGAAAACGCTAAACAGACCATACAAAGATGTGCACGAGGTATGTTGGTATAGCCGCAGTCATCCCTGAAAGAACGCTTTAAAAAAAAAGGAATAATTAAAGACCACAAATACTGGACGCGGCTGCTGCCTCATAAAAACGACGCTTTCAGAATAACGAGAAAATAACGCGTCACGTTGAAGCTGACGTAACGCTTTCCCTTTTAATCGCAGTAACGAGTAGCGTAGTGCGTTACATTTAAGTGAGTAACGAGCAGTGGTATATAGTTATATTATTTCAATAACGATGTACAGTGCTCGTCCAACTTATATGGAACATTTGTGGAATATTGAATGCAGAAAAAAATTATGAGAAAACGGCGCATATTTATGTGATTTATGAGAACTGAATCTATGCTACTGACATAGAGGGACACAAAGAGAAATTGCTTAGGGTTAGCGCCAGCTATGCACGAACAAATAGAAAAAAATATAATAGAACAAGCCAAGGGTAGGCTTAGCTTGTGTTCCAGATAAGTTGGCTGAGCACTGTACAGTACATGTCTGAGAAGCACCCGTCGTCCGGCGCAGTTGCCAGACCCGAACATAGTGAAGCCAACCCTTTCCACAGCGACCGACGCCAGCGCTCATGCATCGCTACCGACGGCAGCGGCCCCTGGCAACGCTCCCCGCCCGCGACCGACAACGGCGGACCATCTCGGCGCCGGTTCCTCCGCCCATCGGCTGCCGCTATGACCACCGCTGCTGCTGCCGGTTTCCTGAACGCCGGCAGTGATTGCCATTCCTCCGCCGAGGCAACCCGTCGCCGAAGCAGTGTCCTCCTTTCGAGGCTGTGGAGTGTGTCCCTCTAAGCTCGCGCGCGTATGCGAGTCTGTGTGCGACTGTGTCATGCGGGGACTCTCTCGGATACTTTCCTCACTGCGAGCTTCTTCCAGAAAGGGCCACGCGATCCCGTCGGATACTCGCTGACACCCCGTTCGGTAAGCTCGTATGTCAGCCTTTCTTCTCCGACCACGAGCTTAGGCATCTTCGGGAAACACTGTCTTTGTTTTGGAGGTTTCTTCTCGGCGTTGTCGACTGCGTGGTCGACGGACGGAAGAATTTTTGCTGTCGTCTGACACGGTTGGTGTTCGAGCGTGCTGCCCACTGACAGCCTTCCTCGCGATATTTTCACTTGCCGAGTTACGTACCTGAAGACACTACGAAGAAATTGCAGCCCACTGTTTAAAATGTTGACAATTAACCCTGATAACTACGTAGAATAAGGATTAAACTAATAAAACAAAGATATGTCTTCTGTCTCATTCAAGATGTTCCTTAATTATCGGCTGTCACTATCCTTATTATTTGCGCATCAATTTTAGCACTCTTTGCAAATTTGCAGTTTTCTTAATACGATTTTTTTTGGGCGGGGGGGGGGAGGGGGGCAAATTGTGCAATTACGGGTGACACTTTATCCCAGGTAGCACGTATAAACTTGTGGTCGAGCAACGGACAGTCATCAAACAGAACATCATATAGAACATCCATGAAGCGTTCCGAAATACTCTTTACCTTAGGATGGCGCTCTTACTGCGCTAGTTAAACTTCTCACCTCCTTCGTGAGTCAGTGTCGCCATTCTCAAAGGTAAATCGACCTCACACTCTCTAAACACTCAACATCTAATATCCGTGGCTTGCTTCTGAGGCAACGGTAAGTTCAATGGTTCAGACACGCTTCAACGTTTTGTGCGAAGTTTTCAAGGCTAGCGTACTTCCCGTAGAATCGTCAAAAGACCTTGCGCGAACGCTTTGCTTCTTTTAGCGTCCCCTTAGCACCAGAGCGCGTACGAATGTGGCGCAAGATGAAGACACGTGCTCGCACAGCAGTGCACGACTGAAGCACTGTGGATGACACGCTAAATAGGGTAGGCCGCACGGAAAGGTCTGTTCGTCGCCTCTGCGCGTTGAGGCAAGCACACGAGCCGTGCATGATCCACATTACGCTGATAAATCTCTCAATATCATCACACGGTACAAAGCAAAATAAATGTCAAATTTAAACGCTAAAACATAATAAAGAAAATATCGAAGCGCAGACGCTGCGATTGACTTCTAAAAATGGGCGCAGGTGAGAGGCTCGAACCTGGGTTCAGGGCGTTGATCGGGGTCAAGTGGCCTCTTGCGTCACCGGTTGGAGCCGGAAAGTTCGTGCGTGGTTGTGGGCCTTGTGTAAAATACCTTTCGGCGCAGCACTTTCCCAGGAGCACACGCACTCGGAGGCCTGAAGCGTCGCCGCGATGCCCTAGTTGCGGCCCTCCGATTTCTTCGCGCGCTCCGGGAACCAAAGATCGCTACCGCTGTGAACCCCTAAAAAAATACTTCTCGTAGCGTGTCCGCCCCTGGCCGAGTCTTCGAGCACACTTGCCTACCCAGTGACAGTCACTAGACCTCGGCTCACGCAGATCACTTTCACGCGACCCTTTTCAAGGCCTGGCCTCGCCGGCGTGCACGCCAGTACAAGGTGCAGAAAGCGCCGAATGATAGTTTCAGCTCGCTTTCTCTTTGAGCTTGGAAGAAGTTGAAAGACACCTAAATGTTTCACCGCCAGAAAAAAAAAAAAAGGCCGAGTCTATGACTCTCAGAGATATAAACATTTCGAATAATTTACGATGTGTCGAATTGTTTTTATCAGTGTTGAGCGGCCATGTGTGCTGTGAGAGTTTTCATGTATGTACATATGGATATTACATCGTATCATATCGTCTAGGACTCTAGATCGTCCCAAGCCCAATTAACCCAGTCCCAGCTGTGACAGCAACTTTACATCTAGCCCCCTTTTAATTTTAGCATGGTGTGAGAACTGAGCTCACGTTTTAGGATCAACGCAGTGGCGCTGCGATTGAATCTATGGTAATGCGTCTAACGCGTGCTCGTCCAGTCATTTGGCCTAGGTCATACCACTGCTTGTTTGTGTTCATATAGCGTTCAATACTCGCCTCTGCCCGTCCTGGGATGAGTGGGCATTGTATCCTCAGCTTAGTCAGGTCCCATCGCGCTGGCTAAGTTGTCTAAAGCAGAAAAAAGCTGACTTTCAAAAAATTATCGGCCTCTCACTCAGGGAGCAATTGCAGCGCCTCAGGCTACTTATATATTAAAAAAAAACGTTAAAATCTCAAACTAAAAAAAAAAGGCCGAGTGGGGGCAAAGGCTTACGCTGCATATAAGGGGCGAAAGCTGACGCTGTATTGGCCAGCAATACTGGGTTTAATCCCCGCACTTGCCAATTTCAATCTGGATGGGCATCGTACTATCGTTTCTTCTTGTCATCATCACTTCTTGATGCACATTAATGACCCCACGCTAGCAGTCGTGTTACCGAATTTCTGGACTTCACTGGAGACAGCAGACGCTCAAGGGGACTGACTCACTCCCCGCTGCCCAAACATACACGCAACACGACATTTTCCAGTGCTTAAGAATGTCTGAAAGATATGCGAGACAGCTATGTATATTCAAGGTCACTCGTGTGCTCCTGGACGTCAGTCCGGTAACGCAGCGTTAAAGGCGAAACGAGAAAGGTTTGTCTTCCGCGCAGAAGGACTAAGCCCGTTTCCAACCACGCAGAACAAATATTGTTGGAAAAAAAAAATTGGGCATCAGGTCAGTCACATGTGGGCTACAGCAACAACAACAATATATATTCAGCGGCAGTTTGTCCAGATCATTAGCGGAGAAACCGTGAAGGTTCTGAAAAGGCGATCCTTCTGTTAGGCATCACCATGAGACAAGCGTATCTACATTTGTGTGCTTTAGCTACCACGAAGACCTGGACACATCCCGTTAGCGAGAAATATTGCACAGCAAAGATGTGCAATGTAATGCGTCAGGACAGCTGTCTAGACCGTCTAACCTCCGAATATGAGGCTGTACGACAACGTGCGTGTGGTTGTTGGTAAATTCATATATCAGATTCGACCATTGCGCCATTATGTTTCCGTCATGAATCACTGCCCTCCAGTCTCCAGCTGAAGTAGGCAATGAGCGCGCCCCCTCCAGCCCGGTTTGCTGAAGTGTAAGTGGCATTGCGAAGCAGATTGCGTATCGCTTTCTTACTCTGATATTTCCTAGCTTTTGCACAAGACTCGCATACAGACTGAGCGTATACACTTAGAGCTTAGGTAATCATGTAATTTACCATACATCGGGAACGAAACCAGCGAAGGACGTAAGTAACAACGAGAAATTGCTAAATCTCAAAAAGCTATAAATTAAGGTTTGGTAGGCGAGGGCCAGTTTCGGTGCTGCAATACCCTTTACCAAATGCGACAAAGCAGGTTGTAAGAGGTTTTTGAATCATATAAAGTGTCAACGTTTGGAACAAGTACGCACTCTCGGTGTCTTCAACTCCATGTAGCATGTGCGGTATCCAGTCCCCCAAGAGGGTGCAAGGAACACCCCACCGCTATACTCGGGGAAGATGTTCCGTAGCATTTTGAAAGAGAGGAGGAGTACGCGTTCACAGCCGTTATGTGCGGCTACAGTACATGTGCCCGGTACCTTTCCTTGATTACTCACAAAATGCTGTCCCCTTGCATAGACCAGTTTCTCTCTGCCAGAAGGCGCGAGCGCGTTCGTGAGACGATACCATGTAATGCTTGCACCGAGCCTAAAGCCGCACATCAGCGTCCAATCATGCACAAATCGCAGTCGTTTACAAATGTTTGTCAGCATCTGTCTAGCGCGGTAACAATGCGTAGAGCTAAACAAGTAAAAAAAGAGAAGGTATCGCACTTTTAGTGTTTTACCAAGACGATCAGAATTCCTTTGTAGTATTTTGTTGCTGTTATTTTCTTTCCAAAATTTATATCAACCAATGCAATCCTGCCAACTTAGCGTCCACGAGCGACGCGAAGGAGCGTAATGACGCATAACCGATACGCGACCGAAAGAATATTCGATTTTTGGTCGCCAGAGGCACTGCCCAAACTTAAGAGCTACGGGATGGAGCGCAAGTTCGTCTGCTTCTTTTTGCAGGGGTTGTGGTGACGTCCGAACGCCGGGCTCTGATTCGTTCTGATTGAAGGATAGTGGATAGACTTCAAGGCTACTTGGTTTGATGTCTACCCACTATCCTTACCAATGAGGGCCAATCAGAACTCCGCGTTCTGACGTCACCTTAACCGCTTGCAAAAGAAGCAGACTAGCTTGCGCTCCGCAAAGGCTCCTTCCAACCGCGTCTCTGTGTTGACATTCTTTGGTGGATCGAGTGCGTGCAGTGCGTACTGAAGCATGCAAGCAAACTGATTTCGGGGCATACGTGCCCATAGTTACGCGCTCGCGACGTGAAACACCACACTGCACAAACTTTGTAAACACGTAAAACAAATGGGCCAAAAAATGTTAAAGGTGTCTTCACACTATATCAGTGTACGCGCTGGTGTATGCACAAGGCACTCTACCCTGTGCCGCCGGTTTAGCAGAACGGCTGAGCACTGAGGACCGCGTTCCGCAGCACGCTTTCCGAACTGGCTTTCCAAACGAGGATGTGGCCGGCGTTCCCAGGGACGGGATTGTCTCGCAAGGAACTTGGCGAAATCGGAAATACCGGGGTTATTTCGGCTCCAACCGTTGCCCACGCGCGCACGCGGCAGCGGCCTCTTGCGCGTCACGGTAGCTGCGTTTCGGCTCCAGCCGTGAATTCCCGCACGCGAAGACCGAATTGCAAAAGGGCAGTTCGTTGCAACGTGGTTCAGCGAACGTTGTCGTTGGTCGTGTCAAACATTCGGTGAGCGCGTGGCAGTTTTTTTCTGACTGGGGAACTGTGGAAATTTCATTTCTTCATTTGCCCAGGGATGTAGTTGAGTAGTTCAACATATGAGAGCTATTGCACCATCCCTCATTGGAGTAATGCAGCGCCTTGTTTACTAGAGTGGGTTGGGCAGGAATACCCTAAAAATGTTTGTAAATACAGACGTTTCTATAGATGGACAAGAATGGTAAAGTAATGATGGTGGTACTGAAATACATTTGAGTAAAAATAATCGTGATACGCATCAGAAATACACTTGGAAACTGGATAAGTATTTCGACATAAAAACAGAGGGATCACTTTGTTGGAACAAAAATATAGATACTGATATACATTTGTCGGAAATCTATTTTATGTTATCATGCTTCGTAAAACTGTACGGACAGCAAATCTCCAATTGAAATGTACCAACTGAGCCCATTATCTAAGGATATGATTAGTACAATTGCAATAAATATTCATCTTATCATCGCTATACACTCGTACGCTGATGTCCGTTGTAATCAAAAACGTGATCCTGAAAAAACAATTCTTTGTTTCATGTGCCCTGTTTTTTTCTTAGATTATGTTTAGTGGCATGTAAAAAGCACGTGCTGCTTAGGTTCCTGTCGGATATCCTTCTTTTTGTTTCTATTGTGTTCCGATTACGACTGTTTTTATTTGCTGTAATATTGTGTACTGGCTGCCAACCTGACGCCGGTTAAAATGTTTATAGATTTATTGCTGTCCTCTATACTTCTGCCATCAGCCCATGGGATTTGAATCCTTGTAAGACACATTTATAAAAGAGATCATATATTCTAATGAAAAAAATTTATTCTCTCCTTGATATGACTAAATGAGTTCCATTAATGGCGTCCGCAAATGTTAAACAATAGGCTAATAATCGATAAAAGGTCTCCGATTCCGAAGTTAAGAATTTTAATAATTATATTTTATTTGTGACAGACAATTTTGATATCATCTTTTGTTTAACGCTCTTATCGCGTTTTGTCTACCGAACTAAGTTTTAAACTGCACGCAACTGCCTCTGCTACACGAAATGTTAAGGCCACACTGGAGATATAATTTGTATGATAATTATTAGAATGCACGAATTCGCTCTCGTTGCTGCCTATTTAACAAGGCTTCCTTTTATTAACAAATACATATAATTCACTGGGGGAACCAAGCGATGTCCTGTGTTCCAAGCTCACTGGAAAAAAGAATAACAATCAGTGTAACTTGAGGACAGAAAACATTGATGACGTTTGGAATGTCAGATTTCCCCTCACTATCAGATTCCAATATCACATTCTTTGGGGACCTTGTACGTCGATGTCTCGCGTTATTCCGGGAAATCCGGTGCGAAGAAAATATCCGAGCATCCTTTTAGAATTGAACTTCGGCTCCGCTCAAGTTTTGTTATTGATAAAACAAAACATGTGTATTTCTGCCGTCGGTAGTCAAATATTAAAATATAATTTCCTTTAAATCTTTATGAAGTTGATCACCAACGTTACACAATCACCAAATCAGCAAAAGCTATTAATTTGGAGGGTTAGACGGGGCGCAGACAAACACTGATTTATACATCTGAAACGCAATTGCGAATGCCGCGTTTTGTTTTTTTATTTAAAAACTCAGCTAAGAGTTGGCACGGTCAGCGGTGCTCACGTCATTCGTGAGATATCACTGCGCCCGTTTACTGCATGCAGAATTATATTCACGTCACACCGAATGTTGGATCGGTTTGCAACGTAGTAGTTTATATTATAATATTTTATTTACTTCGCCGGTGCGTACACTCCATCTCGCAGGGCTGCTGTGATGGCTGGAAGCAAATTCAGAGGCTTACCTTATGCTGTCGGCTGCTCTAACTTATTCCGTCCTACCTGGGGATGCGCTTAAACTGAGCCTAGGAGCTCGGACTCTCATCTTTCTCCTTTAATGCGCGAGGAGGTTACAGCGCTAGGTGCGCCATTGAGCAAGTAACTCTCGCTTGTAACCCACGCGTTGTGGTACATCTCGAGGAAAAACGATGTGCAGTTCAGGAAGATGCCGAAAAATGTTCCTCGCAGCAGCAAACGTCGAAGACCCTGGACGCGTGCTGCGTGCCGATTCGGGCACCGGGAAGCCCTCTGCCAACTGCTCGCGTGATCATCTGCCCGATGTGAAAGGTGCGTGTCTTCCGAAAGCTGTACCATCGCCACCGAAAACGACTGCGTGATAATCAAGCGTGACGATGACGGGTAGATGGGGGAACGATTGATCAGGATTACTTGAAAAGCTCTGTGGGGTGTCACAAGAGCGAATGGTCGTAAGCAAATAAATACCATTAAAAATGAAAGTTATCCAGGTGAAATTGATCACGGCATATTCTACAACTTGTTCTAGAGATATTTGTACTATTCTCGTGCCATGTTTATTATCGTCCACTATTGTAGACTTCAGCTTCTACTAATGACATGCATTTTTCGCAAACTTGCTTCTTTGTTCCACTCACGCGCTAATGCCCCAATATGGCGATGCAGGTGATTTGGTTCATGATTACAACTGGTTGCAGCGCGCAAAAAACACAAGGACAAAGGGAGGAATTCACAAGACGAGCGCTGAACTTCAACTGAACGTTTAATGAAACGAACATACCCAAGTAAACAACCACACCGTTATCGCATCAACGCTCAAGATAAGCTGTTTCTTTGTTAAGAAAATACACCGAAGTCTGGCGAACACAATTATCTCCCTCCTTTCCTATCAAGTACGCTTCCAGCAGTTCTTTTGCAGTTTTGTCACCGCCTTTCCCCACAATCGTAATATCTTCAAAACTCGGCTGACACATGCAAGTGGCACAGTGTCAAGGCAAGTGTCCTCCCGTTGTGGAGCGCAGTGACAGGGCATGTTCGCGCGCACGGTCGTTGACGCATCGACCTGTTTGGCCTATGTATACCCGACCGCAGCTCAAAAGGATTCGCCAATGCCGCAGTGGGACAGACGTCGTCGGAGTCTGAATAGCCTGTGAGGCAGACGACATTTCTGCTCTGTCACTTCGTGTGGTGGTTGACGTCACCATTTACCACGTGTTTGCCTCATGCAGGAGACGATGCGGGGCTAATGTTGCCTGATGCAGCCAAAGTTTTGGTATCTGTTGTCCTATTTAAAGAAAGATGGTATGATTTCCGGAATTGGCGGGTATTAGAAGATCAATCTAGGCAAAAACAAAAATTGGCACAATGCTTGTATCGCCATACAGGTGTTTCTACGAGCCACGTATATCCTCTTAGGCGTATTAAGAATGCAGTGTGCGGTTTAGAGCCATATGACCCTTATACGTGACTTTTTGTCAGCAGCCTTTTTCACTCATACTTTATTTTAGTTACGTATTTTCCCCATTCAGTTACGGCGGTTCATCGTCCTCTCATGTCCTCGTCACTCATGCATTGACGTTTATTTGATCGGATTAAGAAATTTGTCTAATTTAGAGGCTTACCAATACAAAACGAATGTGCGAAAGGGAGGTAAATAACATGTTGAGCAGAATGTACACGCAAACGTTTATGCTCAGAGAAACTGAGGAAGAGGAGTAGGAGTGCGGGACGCAGAAGCCAGCCGTCGTTGGGCACGCCATCTTTCAAAAGCTCGGCGACGCTGCTGTGTTCGATGGACTTGCACGTAACGGCCGTACAGCCTTCTGATTGACGGTATACTCACAAAGCGTGGCAGTTCGACGACGGAGCCATGGAGTGCCCTGTCGCAGATTTGGGGCGCGAGGATCTGATAGCGTACAGAGCGTCAAAGAACCATTTCTCTGGGAACCTGGACAGCAGCGCACAGCTTTTGCAGCGGCGAGGACCCGAAACACACTTGTTCGCTCGGGAGAAGTGTGTTTCGGCCGTCTCGCCGCAGCGGGGCGCCAGTCACGTGGCTCTCCTCTCGTCCGTTGTCTGCCGCTCTACATGTAATATTTCGGCGGCCGTTTCTCGTGGCGATCTGCGAGACTTTGTCAGTATATAGCAGGCTATGGGTCTACCCACTAATCAATCCAACGAGAGCTCGGCGTTCTGACGTCCTCGCACCCTCTCGTCTCCTCCTTTCCCCAAGTTTCTCGGCGCAATGTCTAGCCCGACAAACATTGTATTTTGTTAGCCGGTGACATAGGAGTCAGCTTTCGGAGATCCGAGCTGCACAGTAAAGAAGAATAAAGAGGAAGATATGGTTTCTAAAAACGTACTCTTAAAAAGTAAACAGGTGACGTTTGGCGTTTCACGCTCTGGTGGGATGAATCCCTCTATTGACAACTTTAGCTCGGCGGTGTCTAAGGTCTTTTGTAGTAAAAAAACTGCGCTCTACCTTAACAAAGCGGAGGTTGTAATTGTACGGTCACGTCGGGGCATACCGAACGCGAGAGGCCATCGTGCAACTTACATTGCGGTTCTCGGGTCTCTCCTTTGTGAGGCTGTACATGGACTGAAAATAGGCTATCTCCTAAATAGGTGTTGTAAATCGTGATTGCATAGTGCCGCCTGTATATATTTCGTGTTTTCTTCTTTTTAGCTCTAATTCCTGTTTACGACGCATTCTGGAAAGCACACTACAGAATAACGTCCTTCTGCCGCGTCACATTAAGGTATAGTGTCCTTCAAACTTAACGCGTCCAATCCACCTGAACATCTGAGCCTTTCCTGGACAACTGGACATGCCGTCAGTTTACGGACCAGGTGGAGCTAATGTAAGTCCTTGTATACTGGCTTAAATATCGAATTGTTACCGGGAATTAGAGATTGTACCGATGCCAGCAGGAACAATGTGTATGATATTGTTATACCAAGAGGAGGGAGGAGGGGAATTGTACCTTGACATTGATTTTTATTTTGTTGCAAATATCTCGCTTCGCAGTTCTTTATCGCGGAAACATTTTACTTGTATGTAGCGACAACGAGATATGGTTCTAAACGCTTCTGAACAGACTTTTAGTTAGTTATTATTTATGGGTGTCGGGCATTGAATAGACACCAAGTAGACGCGGGCGGTGAAGGTTTTGCTGCGAGATTTAACTTTGCATATTATGGAAACGTTTAAACTGGTTACGGTTAATTTATTTGTTAAATCTTCCAGTTCCTACAGCCTTCGCGCACTTGTGACTGTTTCTTTCCGGTATCGAGTTTTAAAAAGCATACACACTTGAGACGCCTACCACCGACTTCCCGTTTAGCAAACAAAAAGTAAATACAACAAACAATGTCGTATTTTGTTCGCCTTTTTTGTTTTTTGTCAGCCGTTCACCTCGACCGCAGCAGCCGCCCGTAATCTGGGGAAGGGGTCGCGGTTTCCTCCTCCCCGGCAGCCGCTTTCAATCCTTGCCAAGGACGCCGTCGTCGGCGGCCAACACACCCAGTCGGCCGGCCGTGCCCGTTGTTTCAATTCCCCGGCTGACTGCAGGCAGGGGATAAAACGAGGAGAGGCTGGCGATCGTCTGCGTGACAGCCGCCCGTCTGCAGGATCGCCCAGGGGTAAATTGCGTCGTGCCGCGTCTTAAGGCTACTCCAGATACTTGGGTTCACGAGTGTGATCGACAGCGTCGCTACTGCTTGTAACCGCTTACGAAATGGACCACGTTCGATCCGGGTATATTTGGAAAAACAAGGTTTTATGTATAATTCTTTCCACATGGGCTTGAAATTATTCTGACAGTATTGCAAGCAGCGATACCCTTTATATTGCGCCTAGATTGTATATAGAAAATTCTGCAAAACATTAAGTCGATTTAAACGAAGATCGGAAGTGCTTTCAGTGCTGCCTGATAGATGGCGCCAATGTGGGAGTGTACTATTGCGCTCTCTCATAAGCCGCCACATGCTGTCGGAACACAATCGATCAGACCCTGACGCAAATCTGTAAACCGGCCTTGACAGTCTGTTCTACGACTTCTTGCGTCCCACAAGGACGAGTTGTGCGGCCCATGGCTGCTGTAGCAAACCTTTTGCCATAAGCGGTTGCAAGCTGTCATACTGCAGTCGATCACTCCCAAAACCTTATGTCTGAACCAGCCTTTACGCTACAAAAACTGGAAACTATATACACAAGCACACAGGAATTTTTTGCGGGCCTGGGTAATGCATATACTCGTTTATTGTGCAATAAACATGTGTATGTACAGGACAGTGCCTCGTGTGAAGTTCGCAAATCCCAGGTTACGAACGGGACAATGTTACGAAACCATGCCGAAGGAGGTCGCTAACTTCTAAAATCGAACCTTTTTTGTTTTAGGTTTCCTTGAGCTCAGTCCTTTTTTTATGCGGTGACGTTTGTGGCAAAGTTTTAGCATTTCTAATCCAAAATCCAGGTGCAACTTACATTCCACAAGTAATAAAGGAACCATGTACAAGCAGGACTCTACTCCATCTCACAAATGTCTGTAGTAAAGACAAAGGCTCAGGTGCCCGAACCTAGCTCAGCAGAGTGCCTTTGTTTGTACCTGCATACGAGGTGCTTTCCAAAGCCACGCGCTCATGCCCATCCCTTTGTCTAAACTGTAGATGTTCGCGAGATGGAGGACAAGTACCATTTGAAAGTTGACATACCGTTGAAACATTCTAATTAATACGGATGTTGTAATGAGTTGCCATAGAGGGTAGTATGACTCAAAAGTATTTTAGTTGTCCTGCCCCCAGCCCCGAACTTCCTACTGTCAATAACGCTTTGGCGTCTCTTGAACTTCGAGCGCGCACACGCAGCCGAAGCAAGGCTAAAATGGCAATGTTCATGTGCTGGGGCACAGCCCAGCTTGCGATCTCCATAGCCCAGCATGTGCATGGTCGTCGCTTCGCAAAACGAGCAAATATCACGCGCCATACGAACGAGCTCTGAAACTGGCACCTGCCAGAAGCCCTTTTTGGAAAGGTCAGGGGTTCGCTGGTTTTACCATGATGTGTTTAACCCAAACAAGACTGAGGCAGAACGATGAAAATACTCTTTTATTTTTTTACCTCTGTCAAGTTTTTCCCACCTGCCCCAGTCTTGGGTTAAGTACACAAGTACATCATGGTAAACTTCCACCAGCTCGTCTGTGCACTGACAGTATTATTCACGGGGGTTTCTTTGTTAACAAGCTCACTACTGCCCACTATCAGCAGATCTTGCAAACCAGCCCCCCCCCCCCTCAAGAAAAAGAAGAAAAAAGTTTTAGCTTTATTTTATGTTGCATTGTTTTTGTTTTAATTTTTATAAACGTATCACTATTGTTGGCTTCCGGAAGAAATATAGTCTGGCCCGATCACTGTGCGCCGCGGGTGAGGAAGTAAGCGAACTACTGGAAGTCTACTAGGGCACGAATTACTGTGGCGTCCTCTGCTCTCAACTCCCTCCGAGCTCCACGGGACTGACACATGTTTATATGCGCAAAACAGAAAAGAGACCTGAAACAGACGCCTTTTGTAGTTCCCGTGAAATGGCTTTGGGTTGTTAAATACTCAAGGATTATGAAGGTCAAACGCATTTAGGTATGCTGCTCAACAATGTACCTCGCTGTCACTTTAATCTGGCTCTGGGTACTTCGAAGCGATCTGATTTCCTTCTTTCGTTTGGCATTGATGCTCCTTCTGGCGGTATCACCGGTCTTTCCGCATTCTGGTTACCATGATCACAGTAAATTCTCTAGTTTTCTTTCCTGCGTCGACCAATGCCAAGACCTTGACGGCCGTCCGAAGGCTTATTTGCAACCAATTTCAGCAACCTTGATATCTTTATTTCTACCTTTTCTAGGCCTCTGGCAAAATGAGCTTCTTTTCCTTTCTCTTCGAGCGTACTTCACACGTCAAGAAAGGCATGACGTTGTCGTGTCCTAGCATAGCGATGTACCCTATCGTACGGTTTGTTGCCACTCCAGAATTGAGCGCTATTTAGAGAGTATGAAGTATGTTCAATTTGTCGGACTCAGTTTTTACGTAAATGTTAAAGCTAAGAAACAACTTCTTTGTGTAAGTGGAAGGCAATATTGATGAGGTGGTTTTTCTTTGGAGCAATTTGTACTACCTTTTATTTATTCAGTAGATCAACGCCATAACTCGTCTCAACTAACTCCGGGAATTGGAAGCTGAACTTCGAATACCTGTCGCTGCTTCTATTTGGGTATAATTCGCTAATTTGAGTACCGTGTACCTGTTGATGGCATTCAACATTATTTATAGATCGATGACGCTAATTTGTATGTCGACTTTGTTTGACATGTAGACAGGAGCAAAATGAAAACTGTCAAGTTTTCTCTTCTCTATCCTATATTATATACTTGTTTTCAGTATTACAAAGATTGCTTAAAATGTATAGCACAAAGTGCGAAGGAGATAACGAGATCGCTCCAGGGAATAGAGGAGATTACACGAGGGCAATATATGCAGCCGCTGTGCAACCTGCTGAAATGAAATAAGAATTGACTGAGATTGGAGCACGTCAATTACCTTCGTAAATGTTTATGTAACTCTTATTTAGAAACCCTACGGAAAGGTCCTAAACATTATTTCAAACAATATTACTTGCAAGGAATATTTTACTATACACCGTTCACCTTTAAGCTGACACTGCAGTGGAAGCTACGCCCTCGTTGGACACTCATACGCCTCTCTTTCACCACGTCATCTCGCTACCGGCCACACCCACGCGTTGAGACAATGGTCAGGTGATAAGAGGGAGGCGGCTGATTGGTCCAGCTGGCACCGTGATCTCAGCTTAAAGGTGAACGGAGTATACATTTTTTCATCATTTTATAGGTACGGTTTTGAGTTTTCGGATATTATTTTTTGTTCAAGACGAGTAAGTTTTTCTAAAATAGTTTTTATCATAGTTTTGGAGAAAAAAGTCGCAGCTTCGGTTTTGGTGCACGGAATGCGGAGTATTTCGTGTGTTTAGCGTTAATGGTTTCAAGTTTTTTTGTTTAATTTGAAGGCTTGAAAAAGGTTTTACTTGTTGTCATTCCACGTCACACGTGACAAAACGTTCAGAAAGAAAAGTCGACGGTGCCAATCACTTTAATATTTGTGAATTGCACGGCGTAATTTCCAAGAAGATCTTGCTTCCTGCCCAGCGCGCAGAACTACCGAGAAAGTTTGACCGGACCTCTAATTTCTGTCGTTAACGCGAATGACAAGCTAACATGCGCAATAGTTAAATTTTATTAAATCTTAAAAAACCAAGGCCGGAGATAGGCGAATGAACGTCTAGGAAACAGGTGTACGCAGGGAAAAATCGTACGTGAAGTGTCAGGGAAGGTTAGACATGTTCGATTGTGGGGTAGGAAGCCTACCACCGTTCTCAGATAAATGACCAAATACGTACATGTTTCTTCTTTTTTTTTTTTCGTGACGAACAGAACTAGAAGTGAAATGAAGGACAGTCAGAAATGGTGGCTGAGGATCCCGAGGAACGATCAAGACCAGTAGGTGTTTGTGCAACTATGCTCCGTTTCTTATGAAGTCCTACCGAAGCCAAGGCTACCATCCTAGGGATCCAATCAAGTTGAGGCGAATCTTCACGGCTCTCCTCTATGAGCTTGCTGTCAACCAATTACGTGTAATGAATGCGGCGTAATCCAGCGTTTTTTTCTTGTCTGTGCGTGAGTTATTAAGTTGGTACTATAGCAAACACACAAAAAGGACAAGCGCCATGACGGTGCACATTTTGACGATGCTTAATTAGCTAAATCGGATCATAGCGTTGACTGCGGTGGGAATTAACGTGAAACAGAGTGTAGTAGTCCTTAAAGTGAGAGTATTCCTTATAACTTCGAAACCGCAATATATTTGCTGGCGAGCGTTTCGGCATATTTTATAAGCTTTACGCTAAAAAAAGAACAAAAAACAAAAACGCAATAGTTTTATTTATAGCGTAGCTATTACCATTATCGCTGCTGTAGTACCTATTTTTTTCAATATTAGCATACCTACGTGTTTCAGTTGCCTCTTGTGATAAAAGAAAGAAGAAATCTTGCTGTTTGTAATCTACTATTTATTTTTTTAAATCCCTTTTCTTCCATATGTCTGACTTTGTGTAGGAGCCCCATTATGAGGCAGATATTTTATGGTTTGTGTAACACCCCTTTCCGTCATCCTAAAACATTTATTGATACCACAAAAATTAAAGCGCAATCGACGCTTTTTAAATAAATATAGAAATAGCGAAATGACTTTTGAAGAACTCTTCGTTGCAATTCTCGACGCGTTCTCAGCGAGGCCTTCGGCTAACATTAGAAAGTACAAATATTGAAGCCAAGCTCCTTCGACAACATTGCGTTCATTTCAGGTTAAACGTATTTTATATACTTCGTTTCCGCATAACCAAGATCTAGGAAGTCAATTTTCTGTTTTGAAATACCGTTCCCCGAAAAAGAAGCAATACGGCTCTTAACGTGCTGCAACCAGATACAAGGGAAACAAAAAGAGAAGGGGAGGGGAGCGAGATACCTTTTACACGAAACACCGCCATAGAATATCATTTCCGAAACGTATTCCTGCTCAGGCGGCTTCTAAGGGTTTCCACGCGGCCCTTTTTTACACGTTTTCATTTAGTTCTCAGGCGCGCGTGACTGTGAGGCTGTTGCGCCAGGTATGCGACACGGTTAAGGCTCTAGACACGGTCAGCCTGGGCAAGTTTCGCTCTTATCACAGACTCAATCTGAAATGCTGAACACAGTGCGCACTCCTTCTTTCCCTTTATCCTCCCCCTCGCTCTTTGAAGATCGTGCTCGGGCAGGATCGGGAGGGTGGCGTGTGCCCGGCCAGACCTACAAGCACTACGTGACTCCGAACCGCTGTGGCCCCGTGGGCCGAGTTACGTGCGTCCGCAACTACAGAAAGGCAGACGGGCGGTCCTCGGAGAGATCGAGTTCACAAGAGGTTGTAACTGCGCGTCGGGAGAGCGCACCGGTTGGGTCCAACTGCTCGCCGTCACGCTAGAGTGTGCTAAAACAATGTTGAGTAGTGCGAACAATGACCCGCAGTTCGCTAAGGGCCTTGGTTGTGGACGCGTTACGAACAAAGCACGTACAAAACCTCATTGGCTTTATTATCTTCGTCCGATATATAGTCTCCAGCACTGAAGTTCCACCATACAGCTTGCGTCACATTTCGCTAACTTAGCAACTGACCCCAAAAGCAAAAATAAATCACGAGAGGTCGCAGTGCCTTCCGTGCAACGAAGGACGGTATTCCTTACTGCTACAGAAGCCTCCTGATGCTAGTGGTGCTGTGGTGTGGTGTACGTTTTACCTTTCCAAAAGTTAAAACGGCAGCGGGGGATGGGGCCGAAAGAGAAAGGGTGGCGGCGCAGACTTTATTGTCTAGATAAATTTGAGAAAAATATTTCTTCCGCTTGTTTTTGCTGAACAGCTTGCATTGCTGAAAATTAAAATGATGCCTGAAAATGCGGTCAAGGTTAGAAGCCCAGTTAGTGTGCAGCATTCCAGGCTAACCTCTTTACGCATGAGCGTAGCTAACTAACCAGAAGAGAATGGTTGCACAGCAAGATTCCGGTGCCTGGAACGCGTCTCCGACAGGTGTTTTTAGCGTCCTATTCCGCTCAAGCAGCGAAAGTGATCCCCGAAGCGACAGCAAATGACGTCACAAAAGCCAGACTGTTATGCTGTCGGATGTAGCGAACCGGGTTGATGGTCGTAGAAGTACCGGCAGAGAGGACGGGCGAACGCGATTGTCGCTGTCGTCACGACATCCCAACTACTGGTTGCCGAAGCTTTTGTGAAATGTCGAGCTGCAGAGCGAGCTGCAGCAGAACAGGCACCTGCTGCATCCACCACCGCTGCCATGTCACCGCCAGGATTGCGGACGGCAACAGCATGACAGTTCTACGACGTCATCGGGTAGAAATCAAGGGGCCTCTTGTTTGGGGGCGCCAAACACACTAGTCGGAGATGCGTTCCAGACACCATAAAAAGGCGGACTCCGCAAGATTGTTTGGGTCGGACCGTGTATAACTGGCCGCAATAGTTGTGCGTTTGCTATAGTGAGCGCCCGCTGGAAGTGAACGTCCATAGCGTTTATTTCATGGCACCAAATTGCCTCTTAATAAAGGTGATGTTATTTTGCCCGAAGCTAATGCTAATGACCAGATATTTATAATATTATTTTGCGCATTCATTTAAACTAAGGCATTGTGTTGCAAATTTCAAATAAATGTTGCGCATAATAACATAGGGCCCATCCTTGGAGTGATTTCTCCCTACATCAGTCCACCGCTGCGATCACAGGATTTTAGAAGTACTTGTCTCGCACGCCTGTTTTTGTGCGAACGAAGCATTCTGCAATGCCGTGTTAGCCAAAGCTACAAGATAAAACAACAAAAATATTGCCGAATCTGTTTATGGTTGATATAAGCTAAAAAATAACTGATGGGGCTTCAGCAAACACAGAAAGCTGAGCATGTCGTCACCCTCCAAGAAACACGTGTATATGAAGGTATATCCCACTTGTGCCGAGCTTAGTGCAGAGTAACGAACTGCCTTGAAACAAACCTTTACTACACTCACTAAGTATTCACAAAGTACTAAAGGACCCAAGGCTCATTGGAAATATCCGTTGCTGCGCTACAATTAATGACTTCACAATGAAGGCCCAGTGCGGTCGAGTTGAACATCGGCGGCAAGGGCGGGTAACGGCTTCTCGCCAGGAAGAAAATGGGCAGGTATTTTGTTTTTTATGTATTAGTTTGCGGAGTACTCGGTAAAGAAATAAACAGAAAAGCCAACCGATCGGTAATAACCAAACAGCTGCTCAAATGTGCGTGTAAATGTTTTACATGAGGTTCTGATACTTTCCCGTCGTCGAAATGGCTGACATCAGCTGACCAAGAAGATGGATTCGATTTATTCTTAATATCCGGCGTATACTGCGAAATACGGTAATCTTGGTACACTCAAGACTCAATGTTCTCGATCAGAAGGCTTCATTGAGTACGTCTACCGTTCTCTTTAATTTCAGTGATTATCGCATTCTGAAGGACCTTGCCTTGGTCTTTCACTTTGACTTTGACTTGGCTTGTCTAACCTTCGTTGATAAAAAGCGTACGCACTCAGCTTTTCTTGCAAGTATAGACCAGTGTCTGCACTCTCCCATGGGCGCCGCCATGTTTTTTTATGCAGACGCCATGATAGAGTACTGGGTGCGTTTTTGGAAGACTTCGTTTCTTTTAGCACCCTTCCCAGATATCTTAGTGCAAGAACGTCAAAAATGCATAATCGCAAGTCTCCAAGAACAATATCGATGCCAAGAGTGCTGTAAAGAGCAAAAATCTTGCTGTTTGCGCAGCCCCTCTCTTCACAAGAGCCTGCGTGTGAGGGTATTATTTCCAATTTTTATTGCTGCTGGCTAAGATTTCGGACACTGGTCTATAGACACATTTTTCAGAGGGACCTTGCATGACGGCGAAGGTTTGAGAAAGATATTTGACAGCGTGTAGACATCAGCATGCAGAATGAACTGAGAAAGACCACTTTCTTCACGTAAATGTTTTATGTGCCACGAGTGTTAGATGTCGCTACCTTTAAAAGCTTGCGCGCATTATCAGGTAACTTCCAAGTCAATCAGGAGCGTTCTTGAAATAGACTACCTGTAGAATCTGCTTACATGAGACTTATTTATTGAGGGGAGAGAATAGGGAAGTAAATTAAGGAAAGGAAACAAAACGTACAAGAAGATGAACTGATCCAAATACATGTAAACATGGCAACGAAATCCACGCTACACAGAGGTGAAGGCGGAAGGGACCCCTGCATTAGAAGACTCCACTCGATCCATGAAAGAATTCCGGGGACGCCGCGGATCGAGAGTAATTGCATCAACGCGTGTGCTATCGCTCGGCCCGTAAGGTTCGATGGTGTGTGTGCGCGGACCAGACGCGGAAGCGGACGGGTCGCTCGCTTTCCCGAAGCGCCGCCGCGCCTGGGCGCCTCGTCCAGACGCCGTGACCTGGGCGGCTTTCTGTTTCGCGGCTGCGCCGGTCGAACCAGTAAACGGCTGATGCAGCTGCGCTCGTGCGGTCTAGAGAACGCGCCACGCTCTCGTGGACGACTCACCGAGAGAAAACAAGGCGGATAACGGAACAAGGCGAATTCGCTTTTAGAGAGGCCAGGCGGAGTGGAGTGGAGCCGCAGCGGTCCGACGACAGTCGCCAATTGCATGGAAATGAACACGGCGACACAGTTAGATCGAAGCGGGCATCCCTGCTGTAACGTATTCACCAGTGCAGGTTTCTGTCGGTCTACGAATTCTCCCAAGTCTGCTGTGCATTACTGTATCCCAATGGAACAGCGGTTCTATAACTTTTCAATCTTGGAGATCCCCTAACTGCCTGGACTTTGAACCCTTCTCGGTCCCGGCATCGATAGATGCAGGAGCCTGCATATATTGTAAGCAGTACTGCACATACTAGCGACTATTTGGCTAATTGGTCTGAATTAATGGGTGACTGAGATCTTCCGGTGCTTGGAAAGCACTTTACTTAAGGACAGTGATGGTCCAGGAAATTTGGGAGCTCGGGGAACCCATCTGCGTACTCTGCGGAACCATTGTGTTTGTCCCGTTTGAGAACACATGCTCCAAACAATTAGGTGCGATAAATCTATACAACTGTTAAAGCAACACGAAAAAGCAAAGACGAAAAATAGCAATTGAGCGTTTGTGCCAACTGTGTCACATTCTGTAAAGACAAGGCGGAGATATATTTCCCCTAAGTCTGGATTGATCACGGTTCATTGAGCGGCATTTAGTGCATTTTTAAGTAACAAACATTGGCTAAACATGAAAGGGATACTTGAGAGATTCTGAAATCGGCTTTTTTATGCGTGACTTACTAATTCTGCATTGCATTAACAAACAAATAAGCTCTGTAAGGACTCGAAATAGAGAACGATACTAGAAGGCCTATGAGGCTCAGAAGCAGCAGGGGCTAATGTAGCAAAGAAGCAGAGCTACGATAGGAACCTGATTTACTTGATGCCTCTGCCAGGCATTTTGCCTCAAGATTTTAGTCAATCACGATGTTCAAACACAACCCTCAGGAAAATATTTACCAAAGAAATGCAGTCCCCGCTTGAATGTTGAGAATATGAAACACCACGGGGAGTGGCGCAGTGTAGGTTGTATTTATGGAACACGCTAAAGTGCTATTCACGAGGCTGTTCCCGCGTGAAGAGTCGACGATGTTCCAATGAATGTCGATTTTTATAATCTGCTGAAAAGCTAGTAAAAAAAAACACGGTTTGGAGAGAAAGTCGAAAAGAGTTCATCTTGCGCTTATATATTTGAAAATACGGGTGAGCACAATTCGCGAAATGGATCCCTCCTAGATGCGTCAAGTGTCTGGAGAAAACGCATTATGTAGAATGCATGCCGGACTTTTAAGCTCAGTATTATTGTTGAGAAGAAAGCTGTTCTTCTAGAACTGGTGTCCGTGGGATAGTATATTGAAACGACATGGTTAATGAGAATCAACGCTGACCTCATAGTAAGCTCTGAAAGTTGGCAGACGAAGAGTGTTGCTTGGTCGTCCGCTGCAGAATTGGAACAATGCCAGTTAGGCCAAATATCTGCGGCACTTCCGCTCGCCAAACAAGATAGTCAGCTTTCCGGCGACCCGAGTAGTCTTCCACAGTACCCCTTTTCAGGTAACTGCTATTTTGTTGACGGATGGCTACGCTCAAGCGAAAATAATTGAAGTTTCTCTCGTGGTTCATTTGAGAGGTCTGCAAGGACTCTTCGTTGTTTAACGTATCGAAATGAAACGCCAAGTGTGTTCTTTGTCCTGTCGGCATCAAACGTCACTTAGGAAAGTTGGCGTTTGCTATGCATGCGTGAAGTACTATCTTAATGTCCGGTCGTAAAAGTTGCAGTGTAGATTCTGCGTAGTTGGTATCATTAATAACACGCGGTAGCCCTACGTACAATTTGTGTTGAAGCCACGAGATAAAATATTTCGGAAGGGAATGTCTGGAAATAGATGCAGTGTTTCATTTCGGGAGTAAGCAAGTTGTGAAAACTATTAGGCGATAGATTTTCCATTTCTTTCAGCCTGTGCGTCACGAATGAAATGTGGAAGTTAACAAATTGCAAACGCTTTTCTGCTAGTTTTTTTGTTTTGTTTTGTAAATGGCATGCACATGTTTTGCCATATCATTTCGTCCCCTTTAACTAAAGCGGTATTTTTGCTTTTCTTCGCTTGAATGTTTTTTTTTAATTGACACCCTTTATATGATGGTTATTGGAATTTATGGCAAAAACAAATTAAACACTATAAAATAAAACAGTGGAGTGCTTTAAAGCGGAATATGGGTAAAAGATAATATTACCATACGGAGCTCTATACCAATAAACAAAACAAAGCGATCGCGAATTTTTTATTTTTTATTTTTAATTAAATTTTTTTATTCCGAATTACTGCTCTGCTTGAATACGGTGATCTGGGCACCAACGTAGGTGAATACCGACGTTTATCAATATCCTGCCTTAGTCAAATGCGAAAAGGTACCGCTCACATGTTTGCGATAATTGTGTCGCGGTGTGAACAGATTGGGACGTTATTTGAAAGATAAACGGAATATACTCACTGGAACAACATTGTATGACTCGGGGTCCAGAACAATCTCGGAACATTCGTTGATTATGTACATTTTTTCTCGAAATTGACCTAAGTAGGTAGATAAAACAAATCCATCCTGAATGTTTCGAACGTGGTCTATAGATAACGCAAAACTAAATTTACTGCATTAACAGAAGTGTGAATGCACCTCAGCTCGGAGCATGCAGAGCGAATCCTCAAGCTGTAGATCTCGGGGATCCTGGGTTAAATCTCCACCCTGCCCATTATCCATCTGGAGGAGTATCGTACCAGCATACGATCGCGTATCACTATTTTGTGACGCACGTGAACGACCCTAGACAGCAGTGGTATCGACCTGTCTGAAGTGTTTTTTTCTGCAGCAGAAACACGAGATGCCAATTGGAGCTGACAAACGTCCCTATTACATGGACAGTATACCCATCGTGGCAATATATGACTTTGCAGTTACTTGTCCATAATCACTGGACTAGGAAAATTGATTTGCGCCCCTCCCTGTAGTGATAAATCTGTGTCAAACGTTGGTGTCCACTTCAAGTTTAATTTAGAACCACGATGAGCCAAACTTGATTCAGTGACTGCACATATTGAACGGCAAATTCTTCAGTACCCTGTCTTACATGGGTACGGAGAATCGATCGTCTTCTTTGCTTTCTTCTACCTAATTAAACCGGTTGCTTTCATTTAGTACCGAGACTTGTGCAGGTCCGCTTCAGCCAATAACCATTACCGTGCAATTACGTTGCGGTTCGTTGTGCTTAAACGCCCAATTTCCCTTTCTGCCAAACTTCTTTAGCGCACTCGCAACAACCGGATTCATCGCATCGACTTAAGGAACTGGTAGTACGCCAGACCCTCTTCACGTGAGGAGACGCTCCACATCATTCCCACGAACCAAGCCACGTGGTTCTACAGGAGCCTGCGTGATTATAGTATTTGATGGAGCGTGTGTATTTTGTTTTGGAATTTCAAGGAAAAGACATCAGGTCACCTGATTTCTCTCGTTTATGTCTCTTGTTTGTGTCTAGTAAAAGTGCCAATATATAAAGCAAACTACCTCTCAGTGGGCTCACTGGTTCAATATGTATTGTTAGTGGTTTCGAAGTAGCTATCGAAGGGCTTCTGACTCCGCGTGGTAGCAGTTATCCATGATTACATGCATGGCCTGTAGCCTATTAGAAGCGTAGCAGGTAATAGCTGGTGATATAAATAAAGATAAACAAGGAACACCTCAGAACAGCGAGAGTGAGGAAGCAAGGACTAGAGCGCCATGTAAATATAAAAGATGCACTAATTGTCTTCACATTTACAACTCCCAAGGGAAGTTTAATATTCTGCCAAGTTGATTAAGGCACACATGGACATACAAAAATTGCACTCTTCATCACTGAGTGTTGAACCTCATAATTGCCATAAAAATTAACTGATAATTTTGTTTACCTTTTTTAATATTTAAGACTTAGCTGATTAGCTCAGTGACTGTTCAAATTTGTTTTGTTTTCTATATCAAAAATGGAGGATGGTTTGTGGCAGCTTGCTCATGGTGTTTCGAGGCCTACGACATCGTATATCCTTGTGATATCCTTAGGAACAAGTATGTTCTCTCAGGCCGCTCCTCTGTCAACCTACGCACCACTTTGTTTAGTAGTTGCGGCCTTTAGAGCTCATTTGCTCAAGAAAATGGCACTGAATTAGTTTTCAACTCAATTATAAAATGGTTTGCTATGCAGAGAAGATATTGCGCAGTACTTGGAAATTAATTCACCAGTTCTTGAAGGGAATAGTGAAAACAGCGAGATTTTGTTCTGTTTATATTAGTTGCTATTAAAATGCGTGCATTGCTATAATTTGATCGCATGAACGGGCAAAACACGAGTTACACAGTCAATACACGCATTCAGTAGGACAGAATAGAAAACTACAAAAGTGAAAACAATGAACAGTACAAAATTAAATATTGACCAAATCTTAAAACTCCTCAGACCTGCCTCGTACTTTTCACGAAATTTGTCTTAGTTAGTTTCAGAAGCCATGATTTTAGTAGAAACATTTTATTTATTAATATAACAGTTAAAACATACTTTTTATTAAAACAAACTAAAACGAAATGTTACGATGTTGAATTAACATGAGGCTAGGGTAGAGCAGAAACATCAAAACGTTGAAGAAATATACAATAGATAGGACGACGCCTCACGTCGGCGCGTCTATTTTCTGTCTCTTCAATGCTTTGATGTTTCGTTTCTACGTTAGTCTCAGGTCAATTCAACGTGGTTAATATTCACTAGCTCGCGTGCACCCTTACCATATTTTCTCATATGTTACGAGCAACTACTAATCGAAGTTCTAGTTTCCAACTGTGGTACGACGTATTCAGATCTGGGAACGAGCATATTAATATCTCTTGAGATATTGATTTAAAATAAAACGACAAGGAATATTATTTTTTGTGGTTGAGAAAAAGGCACGAGCGATTTTAGTTCTTGCAGTTAGTGGAGGAAAAGTAGGTTAGTTTCTATTGCAGTTCCTCTTGATGTATTAGTGCAACAAAAGTTTTCGAGCATTCGTTAGTAAAATCAACGCAGCGCAAAAAACAAAGACGAAGTAGAAGGATGTACACAAGACAAGTGCTGAATCTCAACTGAAGTTTTAATGGGAATAGAAACACTGAAATACACAACTGTAAACAACGCCGTTATGACTAATCAGCACGCATCAAGAAAACTAATCTACCTGCTTTGCAGATGGGGGAAGATTGGCTTACGCAATGCTCAGCCCCTTCTTTTTTGATTGTGTAGGCCTCTAAAATTTATCTGATCATCCGGTCACCGCCCCTTCCGAAAATTGTGACGTGATGAAAATTGGGGCGGCATCCACAGTTTGCACAATGAAGAAGAAAGTGACCTTTCGCTATCGACCGCAAAGACCAAGCATGTTCACGCAGTCTCTTACTGATACATCTGAGAGTTTGGCCAACCTGTATCTGACCGCACATCAGCAATCCTGTACACGACGTCTATCGTACACGCTACATATTTGTTACTGACGACATCGCGAAATCCTGTACACGACGTCTATCGTACACGCTACATATATTGTTACTATGATTTACTGAACAAATGCGCTTCGTCCTAACTTTGTTGGCTACTCTTGGACACGCTTGCGCCAGTTTGTTCGGTGGCGCAAACACCATAGGTGCGCCGTCTCGCTGGGCCACCTTCTTTAGATTGTGGTATATTTCAGGAAGGTAGAAATGACTAGCGGCCTCTTGCTGGGCTTTTCTTTCTGAAACTGTTGCTCTCCCCCACCTTCTTAAGCACAGTCTCCGCCAAAGGCAACAGCTTTAATGTTGCGAACCCGGCCGCGATTAGTCGCTCCATCTGCCTACCGAAACTCTCGTGCTCTGTATTTTGGCACGACTTCTCGGAGGCTGCCTGCACGCTAGACGAAGCTAAACTCCTCTTAAATAGTTTCGAACGTGAGGAGTCAAAGGGAGGAGAACCTTCTTCGAACGCTGGTTATATTACCAACAGACGTGACTGCCTGTAAGTTCTAACTTAAGGTCTAGGAATTGTAGGAAACATCCATCTCGAAGTTCGTGAGGGTATCTGGAGCCCTTCAGAGCACCGTTCGAAAATATTCAAGACTGCCATGACAATGTTGGGTACCGAAAAACACTCATAACTATTTAAAACAGTCAAGTAATCCTCTAGGTATCTAAAGACTTTGCATACACGCTCATCATCTAGGTAGTCGCGGATGGCCAAGTCAACTTAGCCAAGAAATTGTCACAAAGCACAGGCACCACACTTGACCCAATACAGATTTCTTATTTTTTTTCACATAGAGCCTGCCATCGTACAAAATAAAGGTCGATTATAAAAAAATGTTAATTAACTTTAAAAAAAAACATCAACAGATACGCCGCTAGCGTTCTGGAAGTCAATCTCGCCATTATTATCTATGCACTCACGCACTGAAACAAACATGGCCTCATGGGAAATCGAGTAGAACAGGTCTGTCTACGTTAATGGAGAAACTTACTGAGTCCTCGTGCAATTCCTTGATGAAGAAATCGACGACACACTCCGAACAGCAAACCAAATAAGGATCGAAAATTTCCAAAACATTGAGGTGCTTCTGCAAGAACTTGCTAACCAGTCTCTGCCACGTGCCCCTGTCCATTGCAATGACAAGCAGCCTTCTTTAGAACGAATTACAGTTAGCACATAGTTATAGGATATAGGCCTTACATTTGCGGGGTCTGGAAGGATAAGGAATTTTCGCATAGGTGATATATATTATAGCGTCTCGAAACCGTGGCATACAGAATACTAAATCAGTCATAATATTGTGCTCATATAGCAAATGTGCGAAGAAATGTTGTAACCGATGGCACCATATATGAGTTCGGAGACACTTCACCTAGCCTCGTCTAGGTGGTTTTTTCCCAGTTTCATATTTGTCTCGGAGATTCTCGGGCGAGGGCGAGAGACCTCTTGGCAGCTAAATGGTTAAGATGTCGCACTTTTTCTTGTGCGGGAAGTTTCGGCAGAACAGCTATTATAGCCTCTTCGCGATTGCGAGACTGGGCAATCCTGTAGTGTGTCTCACATACATGCGAATGGTGACAGAGGTCTTTGGCCACGGACAGTGCTTGTCTCGAGAGCTTATTTGCTTGCTTCTTGATGTCAGTTTTTTTTCTACCGGAGCGAAATAGTTTGACATCTCCCAACGCTGATCCGTTGTGGATTGCTTTTACAGTTTGGGCATCTTTTTGGTTAGAATGCTTGGCGCACGAACCTAATTCCGTAGCTGACAAGCTTTCCTATTCAATAGTTGAGTGTGTTGGGGTCTATATTACGAAAACGAAACAGGGACATTGTCTTCCATGCCGCTCTTTTATCTTCGTAAGCCTTTTTTGTTTGCTTGTTTTAGCCGATGACGTATGTTTATTTTTCCTCTCCGTATTACACTTTCCACTCGCTTGATCTATCCTTGAAATCTCGTAGGTCTGCCAATGGCGCCCATGTGAAAGTGTATTTATTGCTGCTTTGATTGTCGACGTTGTCGGGCATCGAGTCAAGCTTATACGATTGAACGGACTGCATCAGCCTCTTTCGTAATTCTTTTATTTAAACATTTGTTCTAAACAGTGCGACAACGCATCCAACTCACCGAACCACAGCTTTCCTAAATAACTTTCCTACCTTACCAGTTGCTATCCGGTACACAGCCGCTTCTACCATCCAAGTGACCAGCTTTGCTAAAGAGAATATACCATTCTGCCGAATGGATGCGAGTCCTGCAGTTTACATGGGCACGTCGACAAGACATAAAATCGTACGTTTAATTTTAACTCTTTGTTGCTAGACTCCACATCGACCAAACAGGAGCTATACTATCACAAATCAATGCTGCATTTTTGTGTTTTTATGTGTGCTTATTGGGAATAAGTTGAACGCCTTAAAGCGCATCGCCACAACAAACAAACAAGCACAGCTTCACAGCCTGAATGGAAACAGAAAGAATAAAATCAACTCGGGACGACGGACGACGAAGGAATGTTCACCGTCTTTCGTCCCGAGTTTGTTTTATTTTTTCTGTTTCCAGTCAATGTTACAAACAGGCTCTTCATTTAATGTTTACCGCCTCTTCGTAGAAATCTCGGCTCGGGCAGAACAGCCTCCAAGTAATGCACTCCATTTCACCTTTTAATGGAGGCTACCCCAGTCAATACAACGCCACAAACATAACACGCAACTACGCGCCCCGCACGTCGCGGCGCCGATACTCGAAGGGCACGTGATTCTCAGACGGCACTTGATTGACTCTGGCGGTCCGTAGCATCGGCTGCAGTCTGCCTGAAGGAGCAGAGTAGGCCGTCAGCGACCACACCCCCGAGGTGTGGCGCGCTCTCCGACGGAAGTGGTGAGACGAGATCTCGTTCCGGAGTTGCCTGCGCCGCTCGCTTTCGCTTTCTGGGACTGAGGAAGCACTCGCGCATGTGCCGTCGGCGAAACACCGGCGTTGCGTAAGCTAGATTTACGTTGCGAAAGGCTTCTCTACACCTTTTGAACGCATTCGTGCGCTTTCGTCTTTTACATTTTCCGTGTAAGTGTTACGTGCGTTGATTCTTTTCCAGAGAATGGGACGGGAAGGGAGAAGAAAAAGTAGATGGGCGTGTTATGTGATTTGACAAGCCTATTCACAAGGAGTTTTCGTGTGACTCTGACAGTGTGTATGTATGCCAAGATTTTTAACCATAAAAGCATGTGATTTTCATCTGAATATCGGAATGACACTCCTTAACCCTGAATTTCTCATTATCTGGTTACGTCTAATTAATATGCCGTCTGCGTGGTTTAAACAGTCGCGAAAACACGTTAGGTATGCCCACGGACTATCCTTTAATAGACGGATCTCACCAGCCAGGTGGGCCACACCAACGCTACATTAACGCATCGTGGTAACTAATATTTATTCACCGAGGTGGAATATTGAGCCCGTCGGTAAACGATGAACCTGATGGCGATGAACAGCTCAAAGAATACGGACGAAGTCTTCCCGCACAGAGCGAAACACCCGCGTCTGCTCTGCGGGCGCGTCCCTTCTGCCGCTTACTTCCTGTGGACCTGGGTGAAGGCGTCGTCACGCGCACACGGCAGCCATTTAATCAAATCGAACAATTACCGTAAAGCCGCCAGGTGGCTACCACTAAGAGCATTAACTGCCACTTGACATTCTGTTGGCCAAAGATTATCCTTTGTTGCTGAACAATAGCGCTTTGAACGCTCCAGGCCACTTGCATGAATAGGTAAATAAAACGTAAAATGCGGGGTCCGTTTTGGTGAAGAACCTACACGCATATTTGCCTCCCCTGCGTCAAGGTTAGGACGGTACGTTAGACTGCATTAATGTCTGTAGCAGCCAGTTGGCAACCAACGTAACGTTACTTTCTGACTATCCTCGCAGGGTGCAATTTTGAATAATTATCTTGGCCCTTAAACGTATGAATAGTTTGTTCCCATTCGACCACTGTTCTGCCTGCGGCACTACAGAGCCCCTGAGAGTCTCGTTCTCTCTCTCTCTCTCTCTTTATCTTTGTCTCATTCTGATTACCCTAAAAGCGCCTAGCGTTCGGTAGGGCTACGTTTAACGTACAACTATACACGCAAACACCGCACCAGTCACAGTTTTGTCTGTTTCTTTTGTCGTCATTTTGAAGTTGTTTTCCGTGGAATGCGTGCGTTACTCAATATTTGTTTTAGGTTTGATCATTTCTTTTTTGCGTTGGTTTGTGTGCTGTGTACCAGCCTTAGCATCTTTAAATTCCTGCTCTTGGTTTGTTTCCACATCTTTTGTTTATTTTTATAACCAATGTTCCAAACACCACTGACAAGCTGTGAAATTAGTTGGTCGCCATAGAGATGACAAACTAATACCTGCTGAACTTGCTTTCTGTTATCGTTGTTCTTCCTGCTTTGTTCTCAGTACTTACATTCATCCTCAATATTTAATATTACAGCTAAATAAATGTAATAGCGTGTCCTCTATGCACTCAGAAGCTGCTGAATATTCTGGTACACGATGCGTTCGCATCGCTGCCTTCTCTTTTTAAATTAGCAAGTCACTTAGACAGAGCAGTATCTCATACCAGTGGTCATGCAATCTTGGCGACAAAAAGGCGTCAAGCACTTTTGCAACTTTACGTGAACAATGGAGTGTGATGCCGATCGCCCTTCTCATTGGTTGAACTGATTAAATTAGTGGTTCTCAACCATTAATGTTTCGCGGACCCCTTGTAGATAGACAGAGATGATGGAGGGCCCCGATCGGGGTGAGGGGAGTAGAAAAGTATGGGTTAATTACGATAATGATTTAATAAATGAATATAACCACTTTATAGTGTGAAGTAGACTTATCTCATTGACATACGCACCAAAAAACTCACCCGAATTATGAAAAAATCTTCTCAGTGTGAAAAGAAAAGAGCTTGTATTATCGGGCTTGCGGACCCCTAGGATGCCATCGCGGATCCCAAAGGGTCTGCGGATCCTCATTTGAGAACCACTGGATTAAATGAAAACGAATGTTTGGTGCATCGATGACATCGAAATAAAGTGCGGGGCATTGAACAGTGCGGAAGGTGGATGGCGTAGTAACTTTGAACGAGATTTAATTTCACTCTTGTGATACATGACTGGTTATCAGCACTTCAATTGATGCGGAGTTTCATCGTGTTCCTATTTGAACCTGACTGTACTAATTAAATTCATACTGAGCTATAACCAAGTCTGCGAGAAAGACGTTTTGCGCAGTTTGGACATTGGAGTAAAGACACAACCAGTGTGACGAGTACAGGTCATGTATATCTCCAGACACAAATGTTTGCGATTATTCTGGTTATTGTTAAATTCCTAGATGGTCAATACGAAGGACGAAGTGGTTGGAAGAAATAAATATTTCTTGGTTTCAAACAAAGTCTCTCACAAAAGACTGAGTTGTTTGCGTTTAGTCGACCATTCCAAGCTGGTATGTAAGAAAAATAAATAAAGCGTTGCTTTCGATAGCTAGAGTACAATACTCTCTCGCCCCGTTACTTTCCTGGAGTTCCCATTCTATCTCGTGTCGGGGTTGCTAATCAAAAGAGTTGCCAAACAACCGGATTGCCTGAGGGTGTAGCGCTCCACATAGCGGACAAAATGGGACAAGGGGAACGCGCACCGCAAGGTCACCATCACGTCTTTGTTTACTAACCTTGCTCTGATTTTCTATGTCAGTAGCACAAGCTTACTGGGAGCTATTGAGAAACAACTGGGGTCATACTAGATTTTTAGCTTTTTAAGAAACAGTAATTTTGATGCGCGTGTACCATAGTGCATGCTGACAGTATCCCCAAGTTATGTCAGTAGATTTTCGTGCTGCTGATCATGTTTCCCGTTCAATAGTTGCGGCCGCTGTACACTGCACTTCATTGCCCTCAAAACGCGAACCATTGGTTTTCTTTTAATTATTAAAATAAAGAAAACGGGCGTTTAACATCGCGCTTCAATGACGATGAACTCCTACAGGTTAAGTGGTTGACGCCTTTTTTCTACTCAGACTGGTTGCAAATTGCAGTAACACCGTGAGTCTTTAGTGTCGGCTCAGCTAATTAAAGGGACAGCAGTGATCAGAGATAGGCATCACGGGGCCCTGTAGTGAGGGCGATTCGAAAGTTTATCAAAATGCGTATGTTCATAACAAAAATAAAAAAGCAATGTTAAAAAAAAAATCGTTGTCAGCGATGTAGTATTGAGGCTGACTTGAACGTGGAAAGCTTCAGACTGAGTGTCCACATTTTTGGGGGAAAATTATTTCTGCGGCCCTACATGTTCAATGCTAGCGCCATATTTATCTTCGCATCATCAAATATATAAATCACTGCGGATAAATTGTTAGCTGCAAGACATATCAAGTCAAAATTACTTGAATCAAATATTACATGAATCAATCCACAAATCACTTCAATTCCTTTTTTATCTTACATTAATTTCTGATATTATGCTTGGTACAAGGTTTTCCCAATTAGCTTTAACCAGGTAAGGTTCGGAGCTATGTCAAAACTTATGTGCAGAGAGGATCCACCGCCATTTCCTACAGCGGATATGATACTAGAAAGAAACCTCATGAAAGCTTTAAATTGGCATCGGATGGATTGCTAAGAAACTTAGTCTTTGTTATCGCGAATGCGATAACACAGACTAAGTTCGATACGTTTCACCCGCGAATGCGAGTGAAACGTATCGAATCAAGCAGGGACCAATCATGCGTACCCTAATTCCCTCTTTCCTCTTTTTTCTACCCAATTACGATCGCCAAATATCGATTCGATATGCAACGGCCGCAGAAGAGTCAGTAGACTACAACCCCCTCTTTCCACAAATATGTCAAGGACGAATCAACCTAACAAAACGGTTAAGTTCATCCGTTTGTGTCGTGCTGCCCTCATATTGCCTAAGTTTCGGGATCTCTTCTTTGTTGCAATTACGCTCCGCCTGAAGTTCTTCCGGCCAGTTTCGACTACATTTGTGATTATTCGTGTGTTTTTGGAGTTGACAGAAAACACTGCAAACTGAAACTGCTTGACACTTCGCCCTCTTCTGGTAGGCGACCCCCTAACGCTACACTACTTTTTACAAATTTTTCCCCGAGATTTGAAACCACGAAATTACCGGAGAGAGAAAGATCCTCAATTCACCTTACGGCCTGCTCCTTAAGACGAGAATCGGGCGGTTGGCGCGTGTTACCTCGTTGCCCTCCGGTCTGTGAGGAAATCGTCAAGGTCGTTTCGAGACGACCGACTGGCAACACCTCTCCCGGTTTGCTTCTACCTTAGTGAACTTGAACCCGTCAAGGCCACCATGCGCACTCTCATTGGGCTTCTTTTTTCTTGAGCAGCTTAAACACTACGGAAGCTTTCATTCGACAAAATAGAGACAGAGAAGGATGATTGTTTATGCAGCAGTCAGGTCTACTCTCGTTTTGGGTACCCTGGCTATGCTGTTAATGAAAGCTTACTTTTGTTTTTAATGAAAACGGAAAGCAGATTATACGAGAAAGGACGAATTGTTAGAGAAACTGATACAAAATACGAAGTGTTTTCTGCAATGTTGCTTTTTAGGCAGATGAATTTATATGTGAATTAAGAATTTTTGAATATATTTCTCTGTGGGTCGTCAGAAAAAGACAATTTGTTTTTTTTTGGAAATAAAACAAACGCCTTTTTGGTCGTGCTTTGCTCTGTAATCAAAGTTCCAGGGGCCAGTCAGCTGATGTAGCTGAACTGCATTATCTTTTCCGTCTTCTAGGCTTGCCTTAAACGATTATATATCCGGTATATAATTCAAGCGTGCATTAGATACATGTTTTTGTCGTGAGGCAAATCTGGTGATTGGATAGGGGAGATTCACATTGGTCTATTGCACTTCAGTATTTATTTATTACGCGTTGCATTGAGGCACATTTGATTAATTACAGTTATATATGCTCTCTAAAATCCTTGTGCAACCCAAAACTGAGGATTGTTCTACAAAATTGATGTGGTTTTGTTGTTCATCTTGCTTAGAGAATAAAATTAATGAGAATACCTCAGGGAACAGACATAGGCAAAAAAATCCTATAGTAACCTGTCCAACTCTTTCCGCGGAGCATTGACTGTGCCATTTTGTCATAATACCATAATTATTCCATGCAATCACTAAAGAACACACTCCCTTTCACTTAACATGCTAATAAACTCTATTATCGATATAATATCGATTAGAGAGAAATGTTTTCTGGAATCGAAATAAGTGAATATGTTTTCTGTTTTAGACGCTAAGTTGTGTTTTGTATTTTAATGTTAAGTTGATATCTTGAATGATGTCGCTATGTTCTATTTTTTATGCATATAATACTATAAGGACGAAGGCGATTCGCCAAACTCTTTTACAACATTTTCTCCTTGTTTCCGCAATTTATGTTCTCCGAATGGGAAGTAAAGTTTATTTCCATAAATATTAATGTATCGGGTAACAATATTGCCAACTGGCCTTTAACTTGATCAGTATGTAGTGGTAGAAGAGTCATCAGAGGTTTTCACCGTTTTATAATCGGCGAGCGTTTTCAGTTGTTTTCCCGCTATCTCTGTTATATTTAGCGGAACTAATTTTATAATCGTGTTGTTTGGCTGCACGCAGTACTTGACAGGCTGGTTATTTAGGACCACTGGGTGATCTTGAATTTTTGTTTAATAATGCCGCAGCACTGGGGCGTTGTTTGATGCCTGCCATATTAGACTTCGGATTTGCTGATTTCTTCAGGGACCTTCAAGGGCCTCAAATGAAAATAAAAAAAGCTGTCGTTACCGCCGAATATTTGAGAAAACCTCCGTAGCAGAGGATATTTGGCTCAGTTTGTTTCTAATAAAGTTGAAATTGATGTCATGAGGCTTTACTATGTAGTAGCTCAAGCATATGACGTCACGTAATGGTGGTCCACCACCGTGCTGACGTAATGGCGCTGTCCGTTGAACAGAGCATCAGCAAATACTTCGTTCTTTTACAAAACGTGCTTGTGCAATTTCGTAGTCCACACGAATTTTTGTGGACAAACATACTGGTATATAAACAACGAGTTTTTCTGATGACGTCAGCTGCCAACACTAGTATAAAAATGTCGGCACTCATACTAGCCACTTGCTGCGACTTGTGCCTATGATGAGACAGCTAAAGAAGTTATCTAAAACTAGAGATTCCAGTCATACACTCCAACGTCTTATGATTTTTCTGCTTGACCACTGCTGCCTCGGAAATTCGCAGTGATTGACGTACAGTATTTCTGGTCGGGTTGTTGATGAGCGAGGTTTTTAAACCGTATGCCAAATCACAGCTCTTTAACTTCTTGTAAGGGTGTTAGATAAATAAAACTGAAGTAATCCGTTTAGAAACAGCGTCTGATGTCTTTGCTACCGCAGACACCAGACGCTATTTATGCTCGTAGTCGTACTGCGCAGTATGAGCGCCCTCAAAACCATTCACATTTTGATGTTACGCGAAGTTAGAAGTTGTGCAGCACAAAGAACGATCAACCGATACAGAAAAGCACGACTGAAGAGTATACGTTGTTAACATTGATTGTTCCTCATGCTCCTAAACTGCATTCATATTGGGTTTTGACTACATCTTAAAGGGTGACGCAAGAATTTTCGTAATTTGCGCAAATACCGCTTAGAACGAATCCCTTCCGTTAATAACACATGAAATACGCGTTCGTTTTTCTCCACACCCAACAAAAGCTGCAGAAAAAATTAAAACAAAAAACAAAAAACGAGCAGTTGCTTGCTTCCCCAATTTGCAGCCAGAACAAGCGGTCACGTGGGCTGCAGCCGATTGTATGCCGCCAAAGTCGATCATAGCCACGCGCTGGGGTCGGCAAAGCGCAGGACACGTGCCGAGTTCCAGACATTGTTATAGTACCACCTTTGTCGCCATTGCAGCGATTGGACACGGGCCACTACCCGAATGCTTGTCGAGCTATTGATTATCCACGAGCCCAAATTAACAGCTTACGCAATGCTCGGGTCCAATCTTGGGCCGCATTCAAATATCGTCGCTTGGGAGGGGGGGGAGAGATTTTGACCCTTGAGCTACGTCATCAAGTTTTGCAAAGGAGAGATTAAAAGAAAACGCTCAATTTTGTCCTTGAAATTGCAGCAACAAAGGAGTTTCTTGGTCAATGGCGTCGCGTGCTGAATATACTTGGGTTCCACTAGTGCCAGTAAGCTCGTGAAAAGTGAAAAAATATTCCAAGCGAATGTCGTTGCACAGCTCTTTAACGCCTGTAAATGATTTGTTAACCGGTATTTATACACAAAATCTCAGGTGTAAATTTGTATTTAGTTTTGATGCACCAAATACAGACGTTTCTTAAAAATCAATTTCTGATAATTAAAATAAACACACCAATATTTATTCGATATGATTTTGTTTCAAATGTTACTCTAACACAAAATGCAAATGGTTCCTCCGAAGGGAAAATTGTGTTTATCTAAGCGACTGAGCTTCCTCTTTGTTTGGTAAAGAACAAATAAGGTACTTTTCCACCGACGTCTTTTCTTTGGAAATGGGGGAACCGTGGGGAACGAACAAGTAATACCAAAAAGAATTAACACCCGATATTGTTTTCTAATTTAGACCTCCGGTGAAGCGGAAGGTGTGAATAGCCTGATTTTGTCCGGTGTTTAAAAATCATCCACAAAGAGTTTTCAATGATATATTGTAGACAGTTGTTTGCACCAGAGTTTCCGCGTAAACAATTTTTTTTGACGCGTCATTTCATAGCGCGGTCTTTCACTCCTGCTCATGAGATGCACGCATAACTGCATGGGCATTTCACGCGTGACGGCTCATGCATGCTCTTGGCGTTCGTACTTGAATAAATTTACACGATCGGCTCGTGGCTTACGTCAACGAGAATTCGCGTGGGCAAGGTCGATAAGGTGTCGTTGCCTTAATACATGCATCGGGCGGAACGAGACTGCCAAATGTTTCCGGGCTCACAGAAGGAATGTAGCTTGTGATCCTAAGCAGCCCCAGCTAGTTCTAACTTAGTTATTTCGGCTTACTCCGAATAATGTTTGATGTTAGAACAACATGCACTAATTTCAGCACTTTGACGTGTATTATAAGGGTTATTGCGGCTGCAACTCCGGTTTGTCGCGGTAAAGCTTTTCGTACTGACAACAGTTGCACGTGAAACCCTTCTGCTTTTGTAAAGTGTGTAGGTATTTGCTCATGACGTTTTTGGTAATATTGAAGGAGGCCGTTCCGTTGTTGTCAGTCTTAAGGAGCAAGAAACAATTACTTATGTTACGATAATTACTATTAAATAACCGAGGAATGCGATCAACTGCCGTCAAAACCGGTTTTCATTGGGAAGCACTATAGTTCTTAGCGTTATGAAACATTCAATATATTCTACGTTGCATACCATGATTAGTTCTCCATTTGTAAAAACAAAGCAAAACTTGAGGTAGAATTACAACTCGCTGTTTTTATTTATCAGTGCAAATAGTGGTGACTATTTTTAGTTATCCTTTCAACGTAGCCTGCAGGGATCATACCCTGGCAATACGCAGACGCCAGACCGCTTGGAGACATTTAGATGAATGCCCTTCACATTTTCCCTGTTACATCTTGACCCTGTCCATTTCCTTTTATTGTAAGATTCATAATTAGAACACGATGAACGATTATTTCAGCATTTTCTTGATTGCGCCATATTCCGTGTATAGAGGTGTAGTTTACTTTAATGCCAGTCAAACGTGTTTGACAAAATGCGGGCGTTTACTATTTTGTTTTTCGTTTCTATCAATGTAAACCTCATCTCCCAATTGCTGGGTTAGCCTTGTAAGCTGCTCAAACTGATATTCTCTACCAGAGAGAAGTTTGTTCAGGTACGTGTACAGAGTCGTGTAGGCTATGTGGAAGCCTTTCTCTGCCTTTTTGCTAAATATTGTGTTTTACGGACGTCGGTAAATATTTTACCGCATAACTTACGAATGTTCACTGAAAAAAAAAGAAAAGAGGCCGTATTAGTCACTATCAAGTTGTCTATGTAAGCAGGTGCATACTCTTCGGTATATGTTTTTAATTAAATTTGAGGAGTCCACCACTTTATAAGTAAACACACAGGTGAATTGAATTCGAATTCTACTGTGTATCATTAGAGGCAATCAAATAAATCGCTTTGTGTTGATGGGTGAGAAATGTCTTAATGCGCTACGGAGAACACCCCAATTTCAACTCATTTCCGAAGTTTTAAAGGCTGGACACCAAGGAGCGAATATTCAGCAAAAAACCAACGAACTTTGCCTGGCGGTACTTTCGCGTTGCGCGGTGCCAAGGTCACTATTTTGACAATGCGGGCAGAGCAAACGCCGCCGGGCTGAATTCCTCGATTTGTTTCGCTCTATGCAGTCCATCCTTTAGTTGTTTATAGTCTGTAACTGAATGCTAACAGTAAATAGAAAATCTTAACCTCATGAGCACATTATATTTGCTGCATCTTTCCGGAAGCAGCGTATGCATGGTATACCGAAAGCACGGTGGCGCGCTAAAATTTGATGTTTTACCCATGAAGTTAGAAAACGCGGCACGCGCTTCAAAGGATCGGTTCTTGTCTAGTGTCTTGTCACGCGTTACAATTCAAAAGGCAGTAACATGAGAGACGAAAAGGCATATGCATCGCTCTCTGTATTATCGTGTTTCATACGATAACTAGAAAAAAACTTGAGCCTATCGCCATGAACGAGCGAATCAATGGATGTTTTTGTTGAACCCTTTTAGTCGGGCAACGGCTTGCACAACCTAATGCCTCTGAATCAAAAAGGTAGCGACATCTTCTCCATCCTCCTCTGACGCGCACACCTTTTATCTTTATGTTTTGCTTTTTCACACCCGTGCGTCGACTGTAGCGCCGCCTCGTTTGGCCCAAGATAGCAGACGGCCTTCCTATACTTGAGTCAGAGCGCAGTCAAAGGCTTAAAGAGACGCAAATACATACGCACAGGCTAAAAGCGCGCTGTCACGGTCTTCCAGCCTCGATGGATGTGCTCAAAGAAAGACGATGAAAGCCATCGTTATTTGATTGGCGACATGAGCTCACAGCATGCACTGCACTCCGACAGCATAGGCATTCCTTCCCTTTCTTCCTCTGACGCGCACACCTTTTATCTATATGTTTTGCTTTTTTACACCCGCGCGTTGACGGTAGCGCCGCCTGGTTTGGCCCAAGATAGCAGGCGGCATTCTTCAAGAGATGTCGCTACTTTTCCGTGTAAAGGGGCTTTAGCACCACCTGGCCCAACCTTTAGAGTTTCAAGTTCCACGAATAAGCTTTTAAACACAGTTTTGCTTTCGCAGACAAAGCATGCTAGCATCCTCTACAGATAGCAGGAGGGCGTGTAATGCCCCGACAGTCCATCGAACAGGCAAGGGATTTGAATTCCTGCTTGAGAAGCCCGATTGGGTGTATAAATAGTGTGTGTTGTTTCAATAAACATTTAGTTGAAAATAGCGCTTCGTGTTTTCTCCCTTACTCTGTCCCTGTCTTGCTGCGCATTTTGTTAAAAGAGATTATGTACCAAGTGGCCCATCTGTCACCATTGATGTAATGCCGATACAGGCGGTAGCGCCGTTCTATTTTTTAGACAATGTGGGTCCAGAATTCATATTTTATATCCTTATGGCACTCAAGTTGTGCTTGATGAAAGCAGTTATAAGACGTTTACCCGACACTAAAATAAAAAAAAGCACTACTTCATTGCTGAGTCCCTTTAACTCTTCAATGCCAGATTTACCAGACGCTAGCTGGAGTCAACTCGAGTGTCACGGTCACTGCGCGACGGTTCTCCCTTAGCTTTCAGCGAAATGAAAGCTACGCTTATGAGATTATATTACATGCGAAAGTCCTGCCTTCATCAAATTCTGTCAAGTTTCGAAAAGCAAACTGAATGCCTCACGGTAGCTGGGTTTCCTTCCCACTTGTTGGTAGCGGTTGCTGAGACTGTCCTAAAAAAAAAAAAACTAAGAGTGGGGACAATGCCCGCAAAAATAAGATGCAGGGGAAAGCGAAAGTTTGTCGTTATTCCATATTTACACGGGTTGTCACACAACCTAAAAAGAATAGCAGAAAAAAGTGAAGTGGATGTGCTCTTTTCGGCTCCAGAAAAACTGTCAAGGTTATGCAGAACCATAAACCCTTTCTCCAGGGAGGCCAAGGGCTGTGTGACTAAGCACCAAAATTGTCTTGTTACCTGTCCCGTAGGGGCTGTGTATTCTATTCCTTTGTCCTGTGGGTGACGTTATGTAGGCCAGACTGGCCGGTGCCTCCAATGAAAGATTAAGGAAACACGCCTATAATGTGACCTCTGCGGTATCTGGCTATCTTGGCATTCATTGTCGCGATTGTGGCTGTCATCCAGATTTCCAGCAATGCAAAATCGTGAAACGCCATTACGACCAACTAACCCGTGAAATAACAGAGGCGTTGGAAATATCTAGATTAGGCACCGAGTGTGTCAGCTGCCCGTCTATTACCCTATCTAACAGTAGAAAGAGCATATCTTGCTTGTCACTAGTGTAAAAATGCGCATGCGATACGGTGGTTTTGTGGCTTGATGCGTGACTGCTTTATCTTCTTTTACGGTCTTGACCAAAGAAGTATATATTGTGCGGTCATGATGAATAAAAATTCCGTTGAGATTAAGCGCTGTTTATATGTCCTTCTGCTTCTCGTCCCGCGTCGTTTGCTCTATTTTAGCCTTTTAGAGATTACAAACTTGAAAGGAGCTGACCTTGCTCTGCACTATGTACAGATTAAGCAGCAGCCAAAGCTATCGGGTCCTATCCATTCTCATCACTCCGGTCCAGATTAGTGACGGAATAAAACGCATGCATGTCCGTTATGACGTCAACGTAAAGTGATATCAATATAGTATCTGCTCCGCAAATCTCATTCTCGAGATTTGACCACCGCGTGAAAACGTCTTAAGCGGATCTCCCAATGCTAACATGTTATCTAGTATAAGCAGAATGTACTTGCTAAATTTCGAGCTTCAGCATGCACAGGTTAGAAAGTGCCCTTGAAAGCAGGCGATTGAAAATTTCCTGGGCAGTAGGGGACGGATTTTCTTTGTGTACTACCGAAATGATATGCGACTCAATGGTGTGTCCAATGAAGTCCTCAGTCCTGCAGCCTGGAAAGTCATCCCTATCAAAGGGGGTCTTTCACCGGGCTTCTGTTTACTTTCCCAAGGAATCGACAGTGGGCAAAGTACGCAACAGTATTTTGTTATTTAAGAATGTCTGTGATGCTACTTATTCTGTTTTGAGGTGAGCGCGTTGGTATAGTATAAAATCTTAAGAAAGAATATGTAAAAAGGAGACGGAGCGTGGATATTGCATCTTTCACGAAATATGTGATGTGAACGAAAGATGTTCGAAGCATGAAAGATGTGATGTCCATGTTGTATCTTTTTGTGTTTATTTCTTTCTTAAATATTTATAGGTACCTATAGCAGCCGAATTTGACCGCGCTTGTCGTTTTACAGTTTGGTAACCTAAAGCAAAAACACAGGACTTAGTGAGAATGCCATGCGAAACATTATACGTGATTCACGTGATATTCACCTGGAGGAAAATTCGAAGCCGCTTGAATAACGTGCCTTATTTATGCTGTTTCGGCATAGAAGCGCGTATCCGCATACAAATCGGATTTTTCCGAGACCGGCAGAAACGACCTTACGTACGTGAGGAAACCCGAAGGTATATTTTTAGTCAGCTTAGGCCGTATTATTTCTTCTGAAAAACACGTCAAAGTAAATTTATATTTGATGACCTGACGGCTTCTTGCCCAATTTGAGGTCTTAGCAACAACTTTCAGGAGTTCTTAAGATGATACTGCAGCGCAATGCACTCCGAAAACCAATCACTGGCCTTGTTTTCATCAGTTCAACGTACGAAACTGCGAATAGGTGGTCGAACTTCAATCTTCATGCTGTCTCAGTGGCTACAGGGCTTTCACCCAATAGAACCTAAACACTCCTTCGCCGCCCCCTCGCCCCCCCCCCCCAAACATCATGACGGTGTATCGGTAGAGCGCAGGGGACTTTCTCAACCGTGTATATCTCACTTACGTTCGCATTGACGCGAATATGATTACAAAATCACAGAGAACTTATCGCAGGAGAGCGATGATGTAAAAGAACGGCTGGTTGCATTATTGAGCATAAAGTTGAGTCGTTACAGAGAGTCGGTGGTCAACAATCGAGAGAGAAGCATTTGCACTTGTATGGGCATTAGAAAAGTTAGAAACTTGCTTGTTCGGACCGGAAATTTCGGTTCTCTCTGAACACAATTCATTGAGGTATGTAGGACCAGACTTGTACACGTTACTGAAAAATAGCACAAGGAATTACATTTACAATTACTGAAGACTAAATTGTAATTAATTACAATTACAATTACCCTCCTATAAAAGTAAGTGACTGTTACCCTCAAAAGTAATCCGTTACTTTTGTGGCGTTACTTCAACATCATTCTCCTCAAGTAAGAAAGAAAGGGAAAATGCTTATTCAACTTCTTATTGTTGCCACCTGTTCCATTTATTGACCTTGAGTGTTTTGAGCAAAAGCTCACTCTCGAGTCTCTGTCAGACATTTTGCGTCATTTCTTACTCAAGCTGTCGACTGCTGCGCATAACACCCTTTGGACTGAGGCACTGGATGGGAGTGCCATTTTTAGCCTCAAGAATGCTTCATTGAGCCTCTTCAGCGAGCCAATGGAAGTACCATTTACCTCGAAGATAGAGCAAAGCTTCGTCGTTGCAGCCGTTGCCTGATATTCAAGAGTTTTAGTGGATCGTTCTGATACCTCCGATACTCACGATAACTTTACCCGATAACGATATGAGGCATGCGCAAAAGTGGCGGTGGCGTCTCGGGTATCGTTATCGGAGTCATTGGAACGATCTACTTAAATTCTCTACTGTCGAAATCGCGAAGCTGTAGCAGTCGTCCTACAACTAGCCAAATCTGGAAAAAGAATAGATTTGTGTACCCCTAACTATATCGGCATATATTGCCAGACGTTAGAAATATATTGTTAGAAACAGTAAGGTGATAAATAAATAATAAATAAGGTTTCGATAAATATTATTCTTCCTTTGGCTCTGAACAGGTTGCGCCTCGGTTGAGACGTTGGTGAATAAGAAAACGTTTTCAATATATAAATGTAAGTAATAAGAAAAAAAAACAACAACATAGGACGCTCATAGCGAGAACTCATTAGAACGTCGGGTAAAACAAGGAAATGTTAAAGCACATTTGCCGTGTGTACCTTTCTTGATGCCGTTCATAAAGCAAAAAGCACGGACCGACGGCAGTTTACTCCGATGTTCTGATAGACGGCTCCTGATGCCAAGGGTAGCGAACGGCAGAGAACTAATACCCGTGCCACACGGACAACTCGAATGCCATTTACAACGAATGACATTTGTGTGATTGGCGAATCAGCTCGCAATCTATCGCTCGTGGAACGCGCTACGCCCGGAGTGTCGCGCGCTGACTGGCCGTCCGCTCAAATGTCGTTCGTTGTAAATGGCATTCGAGTTGCCCTTGTGACACGGGTATAAGCCGTACTATGGCTCCACTCACGAGTTTCGCACTCTCTCCTCAAGCCCAGAACCTCTAGTCTACGGCAGCCACCATCTTGTTTTATTTGTAGAAATCTCTGCTTGAGATGAGATGCGTCCTGCTGTGGTAACCCTAGGAAGGAAAAAAAAAGAAAAATAGAAATACTTTTACCATTTTCGAAGTGCTCGTAAAAAGCCGAATCGCAAAAAGGGTGACTGAGATGCAGATAACCTGACTGGAATTCACAAATAAAGTGGGCTAACCCTAGTAGTTGCACTACAAAAAAGTTGGTAGCTTTTAAAACAGGGTCAAATAAGGTGAAAAGAAGCAGTAAAAAATACATTCTGTTTTTTAAGAGAAGGTGAGCAGTGTGCAGAGACGAACGAGGTTGCATGTGGCAATAACAGCTTCACATATTATTACATCTATTTTAGTGGATTTTAAGGTAGACGGAGCGTTCTCTCCTGTTGTGACATTATGAAGATTGTCGTAGTACTGTAACGGAGAGGGATACTGTTAATTATTTTCTGTGCACTTACTGCCTCGAGCTTCTCGCAGAGAGAACAATCACTTGGTGTCATCCTTTCCCCGTTTTCAATCGCAAGAAATAAATAATAACAAAAAGAAAACGATACAGCTTGCCACCAACTTTACTTTTTATTTATTTGAATTTTTTGACATTGTTGTTAGGGTCTAAATAAATAGATTCAAACTGATTCTTGGGCTTGGTGTTGTAAAGAAAGGCTTGGGAGAACTGAAGAGTGCCAAGCCTCTCTTTGCGCGTGACAGTGCGACTGCTCTCAACATTACCAAAATAAAAACATTTTTTTTCTTTTTTTCTGAGAGTACGAAAACAATTTAAGGTATTACAATGAATCCGTTACGCCAATATGTAAGAGATTCACTTTACAATTGCTCTAGCAAATATGTAATTATTTCGTTACTAAATGACTGATAAATGTGAGGGATCACAAGTTATTTCGTTACTTGTAACGGATTACGTACAAGTCTGCGTAGGACTATCGTTGCCAAACAGCGCACGATTAACACGCTGGGCATTGTCCCTGCAAAAGCATAATTTGCAGATAGAGCACGTAAAGGGGACCAAAAACATGCCAGCAGATGCCCTATCTCGACTAGGTCGGGTTTGAGAAATTTGAGGTGCACTGGAACGAGATAGCCGGGTTGAACCAGTCCACACCTCTGTCGTCACTTAATGTACCTTACTAGGTTGTAAGAAAAAGTGAAAAGGGACGCTTTTTTGTAAATATTGTTTATTTTCCTTGTTATTCGGGTGCCGTCTGCTATGTATTGTATTTGCGCACGTGATATCTGTGTAGCGCTGTATAATTCTAGTAATGTGCTGTTCAAAGTGGAAAAAAGAGTTATTTAAAGGGTAAACTTGCCATACCAACTTAGTCGTGCAAACTGTGATTTGCACTATCGGGGTTTATCAGAAGCGAGCTCAAGTAGTCACGAAGTCTAAAGTGTTGATAATGGATGGAACAAGCCGACAAGTAGGCCGAGAGAAGGGGCAGAAGGAGCCTTCCTGAATCCGGTGTGGTAACGAAGGGTTGGTGTATCGACGGGATGGAAGGAATCACCTGAAACAATTCGGACGAGAGTTGTCACTGGCGGGTCGGGGATTTACCAACGATGACGTCATGCCTTGTCTTTTAGGCGATTTTGATCCACCCCTACTGCCACGAAGACTGCCCTCTCTTGGCATATCGATCGGTCTTCACGTTCGTTAGATTAAGCGAAAACCAGTGATTGGAATGTCGAGGGCAGCTTCTGATGGTGTATAACCTCTTTCATGGCAAACGCCACCAGGACGTGTTCGAGTCTTTGACGTCCCAGAGCCGTATATTGGGAGAGTTGGCCCATCGGGGAGCAAAGGCCGTCGTCAGCGTCGAATACTCTCCCCGCGGTGAGAGCGTAAACTAAAGGTGCGATACAGCGACGATTAATCAGCAGACCGCGACGTCACAATATGAGAAACGACATTTAAAGCGTGAAATAGAAGCGTTAAATCTCGGCGTCTCGGTGACCGTTTGCTCTGGGCCGGCTTGCTAGAACAGTGTCTCAGCTGAGACTGGCTGAAAGAAAACAGTGGAAAGGGTGGGGCGCGCGAGCGTCTTGAGACGCGGCTTGAGTACCGCTTGGCTCCTGCGCTAGCTTTGGCAGTGCTTTTTCCCCCAGTCTGAGCTGAGACGCTGTTTCTAACAAGTTGGTCCGGGTTTGGAGCTCACGTTCGCTTATTCTACCGTTGAATATGGATGTGACAAAAACCTCAGATGAGCAAGTTTTCAGTCACCGGGAGTTTTTACTCGAGCGACGCTAAAACGGCTTAAATTAGTCGAGTCGCATTTTTAGAGCTCATGATCCCTGCTAGGGGCTGTTTCGCGACCTGTGGTTGGCTCCGAGATGCTCACCTATTCAAACCAATGAATAGCCAAACTCTTCCAATACACGGCTCTGTGACGTTCCAGAGAACTTCCGGTTCATGAAAAGTATGAACGTACCCCACCCTTACACCGCTGCTTGGAATGTCGATGAAACGTTTAACCACCAATTCTCCAGGGGAACGCCAAAAGAACAAAGAAGCCTGAGTTATGTTAAATATTTTCGAATATTCTTGTAAATCATCTTGCTTCCTCCAGGGCGTTAAATTGACCAGCCGAGAGCCCTCGTTGAATCTCCAACTTTGATGTGCGTGAAGCACTTATGCTTTCTAGCACTTGTGGCCTAAGCAAGCTCGACAGAGTTGCAAAAGACGGAGCGACCGGAAGTAACTTTGGACGCAGGAGGCAGTTCATGTTTGTAAACAGCAAAATGGTCTATACAAACTCAGATAAACACTGCGCGAGACAGGAGGTTGGCGCTTTCTTCACCCCTTACTTAGACATGTTACTAATAGTATAAATAGAGTAAGCTTTGTGCTGCTCAATTAAATTGAGCAGCACAAATGTTGGTACTCTGGAAAGCCACTTTCCATAACGAAAGTAAATTAATGACAACCTTCCTATCCTAACAGAAAGGCAGGAAACCGGCAATCGTTTGCTCGGACTTACCGAATCGTACTCTGTGATATGTTTTTACTTATATAGTGAAGAAAAACAAATATCTTTAAACCCTGTCGATTATTTGACTTTTGCGATTTCCTTCCGAGTCGTCTAAGCGAACCTGAGGAGTCTCCGGCCGGCACATTTCGCATAGGTTCAATTGCGTGACAAAGTTATTTTCGCTTTCTGTTTTTCTTCTGGCACGTTCTCCCAACGTCTAGAGCCAAATCGGGAGTTCGCCCTCCCCATGTCTGTTGACCGGCGCGGCAAGCGGGGATAGCACCCATGTTTATGCGGTCTGCGTATGCGTGGTAGACGCCACCGTGCTCGCCAAGCATACGTGTCTCGCATCGCGTATCATTCGCCTCGATCTACAACCACTTGTTTCCCCAAACTTGAACGTTCGGACGAACACTTTGATTATAGAAGCCCGTGTATAAACCGTTTTTGGTGGGGCAGATACGAAAGGCAGATTGCCAGCACCGATGCATTACAACTTTGGCGAGAGGGCGAGAGCGACCGTGCAGGCTGTGGTCCCAAAGCGAAACGCGTCCCATTATGTTGTTTACCGAAGTGATTGGAGGTCCTCAGTGCAAGAGCAACGGAACTGTGTATCAGCGTTAAGAAAGAAAGAAAGATAAATCTGATATTCCATTGAAAACGCCGCGGTATCCGCCGCAGCGCAGCTTTTAACCTAAGCATAGAGTGCAGCATTCTCCTACCAGCGAGTCCCTAATGCCAGTGAGAAAAAAATAACCCCATAGCAGCGGTTGGGGGCACTATATGATGACTTGATTATTGTAAACTGTCGTACTAAAAAATAGCCAGAATAAATTCAGTTGTCTTTGAAAAGCAGATTTAATTTTTTTTACTCGTCAAAACATTTAGTCGGTTACACATACTGTAACTTTATGGATTTCTTGTGATTTTTATATTGTGTGCTTAATACGTGTCTTGTTTATAATAACCCAAATTGATATTCAGATACTCTCACTGTTAACTACTGTGTTACCAAGTTTCCCCTTACATATTGCTCTTCATTTGATGTACATTTTAGGAATAATAAACCGAGCTGAACTGAAGGGCCTCGAAGATAATAGGGCTATGAAAACAAGTATAAGTGACAGCAGAGACAGGCTTCATTAGCATCTGCAGCGTGGAAAACATTACACGAATTTGGTCTAAATTTCAGTAATGGTGTGCACCATTGTTTCCGACGAACGATAAATATCTTCAAGTAGGCTCGAACAAAGTTTCATGCAAGATTCACTTTTGTAACTTCTTAGTCGAGTCACTTACTATCAAGGAAAGCCTGCTAAGACCTAGTAAAAGCGTACACGTAGAAAGGCGTGCCTGGGACGACTCAAAATAGAAACCAGCGGCTTCCCAACATCTGCAACCCTTAAACGACTTTCAGTATCATATGAGTTGGCTTTCGTGTATTTGCTATTCACAGCCTATACACCCCGTTTCACGGCTCCTTTACAGGTCTTCAAAATGAATTCATTTAAAAAATCGACGAATCAGCTTGCCGTAAACTCACTTCAAATATGGGACAACTTCAGGTATTATTCCTAAGTCAATGTCTTTAGCCGCTTCTCATCGGGGTGTCGGAACAAAAAATACACCCTCAGAGGTTCTGAGTGCATACGTCCGTGTATGATGCACTCGAAATGCCAAACATTCGTCTTGTTCAAGCAACTGTGTGAATAAAAGCGGCGACCAGAATCGCGCCCCAATGCTGAAGGTGAATTTTTGTCCCCACCTGTCCAACCCTCTTGCCAATAAAATTACACGACCATTGGAACATGTTCTGCCAACGCCTTCACATTGGCCAAACTGGTTGAGGAAGCCCGATGATAGGTGCTCCTTCTGCATCGTGGCCGTAGCTATGTTCGCCCCTACTCTCGCTTGACAACAGCGTCTAGAAGGTGTCCCGTCATAACTCGCGGAAGCAGTAGGAACGTCTGTCATTACTTTGCTCCATCGCTGCTGGGCTCTGGGGTCGGTGTTGTCAGACTATTGTAGACTCGATGGCAACGGCTTGCGAAGAGAGCAATAAAGAAAACTCTCTTCCTGCATTCCCGACGCGGAGGATGATGGATGATGCAGCCTTCAGCTGACAGCCGTACTCGCTAAAGCACAAAGCGGGTGTCCTTATTCAAAGCCGGAACCCGTGCAGCGCGCTCTTCTGACGGCTTTCTGCTCCCAGATGGCACGTTTTGTTTTCCTAAATGCTGATGTAGGTCTGCAAGTCGTCTATGGTCGGCGCGCTCTGGTCACTGGAGCGCGCCGTATTTTGGCACGCGCGCTAGACTTGTCTCATTCGATGCCAGGCGAACGTTATGCGACATCTCACAGGCGCTGTACTACAGAGGGCGTCCGAGGAGGTGTCTGTGAATAAATCATTCAAAGAAAACCGGGTTTTATTAAGCTGGATAGGAGGCATTCACGGGACGCAATATTGTTGGCAGTTCTTGGCTTCGCATATGCTCAGTACCTTCACCCGGATATATCTTCCGTTAATAACAAATATCATGATTGGTAGGAAGGCACGATTCTCCACGTTCGACGTGCGTTTAACCAAGTCAGAATCATTGTTTTGGGCTGACGATAAATGGAAGCTCATTCCGAACATGCTTTGCGAAAAACGACCAAAAATTTAAAGTTTAGTAGGTCGTTCCAGTAACTCCACTGAGAATGTCCAACACCTCGCCGGCGCCGTTGGGCATGCGTCGTGTCGTTATCGGGTGTCGTTATCCAAGCCCAATCCAATCTGGTGTTCAGTGCCTACTCCCATAGCGTTATTATGATGTACGCTAGAGGTTCAACTGGCACTAGTGTGCAGTCGGAAAGTGAAGCAGAGATCAACCAGTCGAAAATTGACTTCCTGTAATGCGTTCCAATGGGAAAAAGAGTGCCTTTTCTTTAAGCTCTCGATTATAATAGGAAATATCTCGTGTAATTCGTACGTGCTATGGAGCTTGGAACATTTCTCAGTCAAGCAGTCGAAATATAAGGTCAATTACGGGGTTCTTCTTTCAAATTTATTGCGTTAAAATCGTTGCAAAAACGGCTTCGTACATGCATTTATGTGCACTGTCGGAGACTGCTAGCGCGAACACGGAGTCGGCGCTTTCCAGCTTGGGGATATACGTGCTAAACAAACGAAGGACATCTGGAAAGCCCGAGAGACGGCAAGAACTACGCAACTAGCACTGCATCAGTAACTCCCTGTATATGTACGATCAAATGATTGAAGCCACATTCAATATAGTCGATTTTCATTAAGTAGCACTGCTTATTTTTCTGCCTCGTTGCGAAGATGCTTGTTCTATGTTCAAAATATCACCCGCACGCTCAAAATCTTTGAGAACAAGTGCCTGATACAAGCTGCCGGCATAGAAAATAATAAAAATACCCCTTTCATATTCCACGTAATTCATTCATTACGTTTTGAATGTTTTTACACGCTCGTAAAGTTGCAAGACGGGGTCATCTTTTAATAATGAGGGGACTGGCATAATAGCAATATATGAGTGTTACCAGAATGCTGGCGAACCTTGAACACACTCTTTAGTCCTTTCTATTGTTATTTTGCTTAGAATCTTAGCTTGTTTCTAAACACCTGCTGTAAAACACATGTTTGAACCTGAAATAGTCCGAAGTTAAACATAGTTCACTACTGAATAAAAAATGCGCTAACTAAAGCAATTACACTTTTGCAGTGTGAATAAAGGTACATAGTATTCGGTACGACACAAATGACAAAGGCGTTCCATGTTAGTTTCCGGCAAGAAGACCAAATGCACGCGCGTTTGCCCATAGGAATACAGAGGAGCACCGTAAACGTAGACTAGTTGCTGTCTGCTTCAATTTTCGTCACAGAATCCGCATAGACATTAGCGCCAGTTGAACCTCTAGCATACATTATAATAACTCTAGGCCTACTCCCTGTAATGCTGACGATCTTGATTAGGTAGCCAAATTGACGTGAGTTGCCGCAGGTTGCATTCTTTTAAACAGGGCGTATCAGAGATCACCAGTACGAAGGCTTCTATTGACAATTTAACGTTAAAATAAACAGCGCCTAGAAACGAAGAACAATAAAAAAAGTACACACACGAGGCGCTGACTTTCAACTGATTAATTTTGGAGAAACACAACGCGACGTGAAACACGAACCATAAAATACATCGACATCTGTCACGGATATGGGCCAAATCTGCTCAAGAATGCACACTCTTTGTCACAAAATGCAATCGATACCGTACTGACACATCTGTGTTTTGTGGTCTGTTATAAAAAAATCCTTTAACATTTCTCTAGTCATCTAATATGGGGTAAAAATCTCACCTGCCACAATGTACTGCCAAGTTGCCTGATGGCGACGATCTCATCAATAGAGCACGTTCTCTTAACCTCTCGTTGACACATATGCCGGTTTGCCCTAAGTACACTTTCTCACAGGGCAGTTAAACGCTATTCGCGACTCCAACTAACTATAGGTGGCGCCACTTATTTTCCAAAATGGCGGTTATAGTGTGGGTCGGAGATGCGTGCCGCTGTTGATCCTGTCTAGTGTGCTGGCTTTACTGAGCGACACAAATTATTTCTGCTAATACGAGGAAGCTAGGGTGTTATGGGCGCAGGTCACGTCTTTATCCTGAAAACAAGAACGGTGTTTAGCGTAATATTTACGCAAGGATGCGCATTTTAATTCTGGAGCAGAAACCGAAACTAACCTCTATTTTGGATTTAATTCCTCGGTATAGGTCTTAATTTCGGATTCTTTTCATGCCTCAAGATGTGTCTCACATCGTAATTATTTAGTTAGAGAAGTTGTTCGCGGAAACTTTATTTTGCGACATACATGTCCGAACCAGGCTGATATTTGTAGTTGTTGAAAAAGTCAGTGCTGATATTTGTGCGTTCTCTCTGCCTTTTCTCTCTCAGATAATTGTCATGGGAAATATTGAACTGCGGGCCTTTTAATGGGTTTTTGGGTCTTTAGATGAATTATATGTTTAACATTATTCCCAGCACAGGACTAAGAGATTTCCAATTTTTACAAATATCCACAAAACGTATAAATTATTAAACGTTGTTCTCACTGCAACCACCCAAAGACGGAATCCGAGTCAGACAGCTGATGTGTGTGTGTGTGTGTGTTTTATAGCAACGGGTGACGCATAGGACTTTATATTACATCCATTGTTTGACTGTTTGTCTATTTTGATAACGACGTCAGAGTTTTTCATATGCTAAGAAGAAAACAAAATTATACCTTTCTGGATAGACTAATATGGTCAAATGGCGTATTTTCGTGATTTTGGCGTTAATTGGGGCATACATTGCCGCGATCGGTATTAATAATAATATTAAAAATCAGCTATTGTAATACGTAATTTTTCAAGCGTTGCTTATGATCTAATTTCAAACGTGCGAACAAATATGACAACCAAAAGTGTACTAATTATCATCACTGGTGCCAATTGCAGCATTTTTATTTTTAATTACCAAGTAATAAATAAAAATAGTCTAAAGTCAATGAAAACATTCTAGCTATTGTGAGGAATCCATGTGAAATTACATTAATTGTGGTTAAAGTATATGTTTCTATCAAAGTCGCGACTTTTCACAACCAGCAAAACGTAAGTCGCCGCCAATATTCTTCCAAACTAAAACAAAACAAATTAAATTATTAAATTTTTTATAACATTCAGTTCCTTTCATTTTTACGCTCCGTCGTTTTTTTCTTTTTTTAATTTTTAGTTTTTCCAGTTTGAAGGAACGCCTACTTGTTTCCACGTCTGATAACTGCAGCACGTTTCGTTGGCGTTGGAAGCCGGTGAAACGGTAGTGAGTTTTAGTATTGCGTATGCAAGCGAATGCAAGGGCTGTGTGTTTGCGTTAGCTTTTCGTGTTCCTCACTGCGCGTGCGCGGAGCCCAAAATTACGGTCGTGGATGGCGCATGGCGATGAGGCGCACGCACAACATGAGACTTGCAACTCTAACGCAAACGCACACCGCTTGCGTTTGCTTCTATGCGCAATACTGAAACTCTCCAGTAAGGTACAAACCCCTTACCGGCTGCAGCACTACGTTGGGACAGTGAAGAGCGTTGTTTGCATTCGGAAATGACAGTTCGCGAGCCATGATCGCGAGCAGTTCCGCCCTGCCCGCTGAGCAGGAGAATCGGGGGACCCTCGCTAGAGTGCTTCCCATTTCCGCCGCGGGAGGGCGAGCGTCGAACTGGAGAAGCGAATAGATTACCCAGACGACTCACGACACGTTAAGTACCCTGTGTTTTTTTTTTCCCAGACAAATCTGCTAGTTCTCACCCTGTCAACTTGAGTTCATATACGCCCCAACGTCGAAGGCGCTGAGAAAACCACTGACACACCATTCGTTGTGCCAAATTTTTGAGGCTGTTTGAAACCTTAGGTAGATATGGCATAACAATAGGTCTATCTTTAGGCTTTTTTTTTAGTAACCGGAGAAAGATCGGGAAGCCACTCTATCAGGCTTTCTGCCACTCCTGCCAGTAAGCCATCTGGATGGCCTCGATCCGTGGGCCTTGTTGGCTGATTAACAAAACTAGTCAACATACGGTGTGGGCATGACTTAACCAATGCCTCACGCAGGCACCGCCCACCACGATCCCCCTCTTTACCAGTTTTGAGTTACTGGAGTTGAACATAGTTCCAATTTTATTGCTCCTAGGCCTGTAGTCCCAGCACACATGTCCATAAAAAATGTGAAGATTAATGTCTAAAGACTGTAAGCATCCATCTACAGGGTCTTCTGTCCTGAAGTTCAACCCACTGGCATGCGATTTGAACACTTATAACGTTATCTCAATAAAAAAACCTCTACTTTGAACAGAATCATTATTCCGAAAACAACAGCAGGTAATCATCAGCGCATCTAAACACCCTGGTCACGTCACTACCCAAATTGCATTCAAGACCTCTGTCGCAGCTCCAAAGAAAAATGTCACTCAACACAAGAACAACCAATACATACCAGTAGACCCAATACATACTCCTTGCTTCTGCAAAATCTGAGTACCGTCATAAATAGCGAACGTAGATTTCATATGAAACGTTGTCCACGCTTACAAAAGAGGAACTGTCCTGTGTGCCTCAATTCACTCTTTTATCGCAACAATCACCTCTTCTTGAGGTACTTAATAAAGCAAATGTTCGTCGTCGGAAGACGCCGCGTCACACGTGCCTGGGTTCACCTCACCCAAGAACTCAACAACACTCGCTAAACTATTCACCCGTTAAGGGCCTTGCGAATGGAGGTACAAAAGTTTTTACTCGGAAAGACGCCATGTGCAACTGCCAAGATCCTTTTTGCGTGACTATGTTCCGAAACGGCATGGACTGTTTGTGCGACTTTAGAGTGAAAAACATATTAAGGGGTAAGGACCTCTTTCCTTTGTATTAATACCCTAAGTCTCTCAAGACCTATATCCTGACAAAACTGCATAGCCCGTTGATCTGCTTTACTCAGAGCCAACTTTTCAATATTTCTAAAGTTCTTACAAATGGCCTCACCAGACTTATCTGAGAACACTCCATGTGGCATGAGGGCAAACTCTCGTACATTATCAGTAAGCAGTAGCTTAGTATATACCGCTTTAAACGCCTGGTGCTTTTCGTAAACAACATGAAAACGCCCTTTCGCGGCGGAATAGCTGAAATCGCGAAACAAGCAATGGCGGACATTGCGAAATGTGAATTATTGGGCATAACCACACACGTACATGTATTTTTGTACATAACCACATACCGTTACTTGTATGTTATCCAGCTCTTCTCGAAGACTATATATTGCCATTCCAACTTTGCGCGTGCCCTTCGGCATGCGCTTGTTGGTCAATTCTGTTAACACTTTCTATCTAAAGGTCCTTCAAAATGCCCGTGGTAGGAGGCTTGTCTATAAAGATTCACCTTAAATTGTAAGAAGATCAACACGAAAAATGCTTTCTTGTCGCTCTTGGATGTGCTGCTGTGTAGAGCTGTTTCATTGGTAGATAAGGATTGCTGAACCACAAATATATAAAGCGATTGAACTTTGTGGAACATCATGGTGTCATTCCATGCAACAATGTTCGAATTGGTTAATTCTTGTTTCTGTAATGTATTCGGGAATGTACCCTGCTCGACGTGCATGCCATTCGTTTACATCACGAGAAATTCATAATATATTTCCCCGCTGGACTTCTAGTATTGCGTTTATTAATTGCTCGACTGTGCGTAAGTACAGAGAGAGACACAATATGTTTGGATGACTGAGTCAGAGTGCGTGACTACTAAGTGTGTTGAAAACAGTACTAAATAGAAAAGACACAACTACAAAATAAAAATGAGTTGCCCGTAGAGATCCACCGGTATACACCTTTCGCGAGCTTGACTGAGAAAAAAAAATATCGGCAAATAGGTTTGCACATGCCCCACACGTACTCAAACGAATTGAATAATTGTATGGGTTGCTTTAATATTTCCGTAGAAGAAATCGGTATGCTAAAGAGTAAGATTATCATTTATATCGTAAACGTTGTTGAATTTATACCAGTGTTGTACGGAACGGCGTTCCTGGAACGCGTTCCTGAGAACGCGTTCCGAAACAACGGCGGCGTTAGTAGGAACGCCGCCGTTCCATTTGCATCGGTGGAACTGGAACGGAAGCTTGTTAAATTTTTCTTGAACGGGAATAGGAACGCCGTTCCATTTTTTCGTACATTGGTAATTTTCATTTTATTGCTTGGAAGGAAATTCGAAAAGTATAAAAACAATATATTTACGAAGAGCAGGATCTTAGTCACTTTTTGGTTACTTGTCTTAGGGATTATTTTGTGTAGTACGCGCTTGGTAGCAGTCGGGTGCAGGCAGTGGCGTCCGGTGCAGCGCTCAGGGTGTCGCGGCGCAGGCCACGGGAGAGCGGGGGGGGGGGGGGGGAGGGTTGCGGCGGGCTACCGCCCCGAGTGCCGCTGACCCTCGTGATGCCACTGGGTGCAGGAGAGCTATTGGACATTGATTCTTTTTTCAGTGCCCGAGACTCCGGTACAAAAAGCATAACTTTTAGTTGAAAAAAAAAAGACACAGAAAGAGGGACGATTAAAACTCAGCTACTTTCTTTGCTTCCACGGATCCTCATCGCACCCAGAAATCTAAGGCCGACTACAGCCATCCCTAAACTTCCAGAAAAAGACCTACAGTTACAACAAAATAACCGGTTACGAGACATCGAACACACCCGTGTATTTCGACGACTGTTCACTGAAAAAGTACACAAAAATTAATCTTTATTCCTTCTCTCCTTGTCCCCCACCTTCAAACTGAACAACGAATCTCAGCTTCACGAAAAAGAACCTGTAGTCTTCAGGACTGACCTTCCGAAAGCCCTACCCTCGTTTTCACATGCTCATCTTGCGGACAGCTACATCGAGAAGAAACTGTTAACAAAAACACAGTGATTGCGCAGGAGAGCTTGGGTAAGTTCACCATTATTTTAAAACACCCGAGTCTGCGTGTGAAAAGACCTTGAAGCAACCAAAAGTTAAATATAGTGGAAAAGAAGTCAGTCGGCCGACGTCTCAAACTTAGCTAATAAGTTTATTCAGTAAACCTCTTATATTCAAGGTCATGGTGTGTTATGAGTGAGTACATAAGTGGCTGCGAAGTTTGTAAAAAAAGATAGGAATGAAAAAATAATTTTTGATTTTGTATGTTGTGTTGGTTAGTAATGACCTTGACTTCAAAGGTGTATATAAGAAGTTTACTGAATTAACTTACTAGTTGAGTTTGAGACGTCGTCCGATTGACTTATTTCCCTACCTCTTCTTCTTTTGGTTATTTCAAGGTTTTCTCACACCCAGTCTCAAGTGTTTTAACATAATGGTAAGCAACTATTTTTAATCAAAACGTGGAAGGTTGTTGTAAAACGCTGGTGTGATGTGGGGTAACAGTCCATTTGGCTTGTCTGAATCGCCTACCGCAAACATGAATATGGCCAAAAACATATTTTTAAAGGTGAATATATCAACAAATGAAACTATGCTTCCGCTTCTTTTCTTCTCCTGGTGCCCTTCCATCACCGCATTCAAATTCGTATGTTCCCATTTCATAGGAAAGATAAGCAAAAAAAAAAAAACACTTTCCTCAATCTAACTAAATATGGTGTTCAATGAATTTGCGCGTTTTGCGCACACTTTACTGGTCCGCCAAATTGATGAGCATTGTGCATTGAAACTAAGTTTTAGGCGGGCTAGAATGTGGTAGTTTTTGTTCCAAACATTTGAATGTATTTTTGTACTTTGCATTCAAAAACCCCATAACCTGTTAGTATTGAACAGAATATTCACCTGGTAATTCTGATGTGAACGGGTAGCGATGGCATTTAGATTCGCCTACAAGTACACACACGATGCGTTACTGACAGACAAAAAGTCTTGAGGACTGAGCACCTTCGGATATTTTGAATTCCTCTTCCACACTTTACCGTAGAGAACGTTGGCAGGGAGTTTTGCTCTTGCTTATTATTTTCTGGATTACGTAAAAGTCGCTTCCTGCTTCCTGCAAGAAAAAAAAAGCGAATTATTCTCACGAATTTTGTACGAAAGAATCTGGCAACACTCCCCCTGTTTCATGAAACCGGCGGCGGCTGGTATTTCATTGACTAATAAACGTACTTGACAACCACAGGCACGTCCCCGCGCCAAGACAAGCACACCAATGTGCCAACGACCAACTGCGCATACGCACAGACAAAGCACGCTTTCTTCACGTGGCGTACACGCGTGGCGCCAGCCAAGTCTTCGATGACCTCTGTTTCGGAAAGCACCGTGCATGCTATTCCAGGAATGGAGGAGGACGATGAATTCTTCCAGGTACCGGGTTTACGCCATTTGAGGCTATAAAAAAAACGGTGGATAAAGCTCCTTTCCGCACGTTGCTAACAGCTGCCAATATCTGTCCCTAATCAGTCGAGCATCTCGTCGAAATAATCTTCGCACTTTGACAATCTGGAGACTTTTGAAATCGGGTTTTTTAGTCTAGTGTAAAACCCATTGCATGTCACGAAAACAGTACCGGATGCCGGTTTACACGATATTGGCCGTAGGTTATAACGAACCAATATATTAAAAAACGTGAAATGCATCTGGAGATAAGTTTGTGAAGTTGGTATATGTTCCCATTGCGAGAAAAGAGGCTATTCTTTGATTAGGTCTATATGCGTACTCAAATATGCAACCTATATTCACGAATTTTAAAAACAATGCTTGTGAGTCTAGTTCTTCTATTGAACTTGAGTCATTCACTGCAATCTATGGAGTGATTTCGGCCTCGTACGAAATGAAAACGTCCCTTTTTTTTTAATTGTATTTTCTTGCTGGTGAACTTGCGTGACATCTTCGTCGATAATTGTCAGCGTTTGTTATAGGGGTTTGTGCGAATGAAAAATACTTGCATCTGGTCGCGTTGGAGAGAATACGGCGAATCCCAAGGGTACGCGAGTTTATGATTTTGTAAGTGATTGCGCTTACCGTGAGTAGCGATTCTTTGAATATGTGTGTTAGATCTATCACACTTTAGAAAAGCCCGTTCGTCTACTTTCCCGCACAACACTCGCTTAGCTAATCACCGAAACCTACGGAGGCAGCTCAGCGAATAGCAATGCTGGAACATATGTTTAGACCAAAAAACACAGCTTCAGTTGTGGCATGAAGCAATGCAACCGTGACGTTTTGTATTGGTTAATGTCACAACTCAGAGTGCGTATTTTGGTCTAAACATGTGTTTCGGCTTCTTCGTTCGCTGAGCTGCCTCTGTAAGTCGCGATGATTGGCTCTCCGAGTGTTGTGCGGGAAAGTAGACGCACGGGCTTTTTTTTTAGAGTGTAGGACATCACAATCTCCGTGGTATTTTTGAGGAATTATGAATACTGGTTGTTTCCTCCCGAATATCCTTTTATTGTCATTTTCAAGGGAGGAAGGCAGCTTGTTCCAGGCCATGTGGCTGCCGTCACAAGTCATGTTGAAAACACACTTATTAAATTCCTTAAGAAAAAAAAAAAAAACGGAAACCTACATTCTGAGCTGATTTACTTTTTAGTTTGTTTCTATCTTGGAACCAACAAACAGTCACGTCCTTATGCCAGTCCTCGGAGATCTTGAAGGTAGAGAACGCCAAGTCCGCGGTATTCATAAATAAGTAAAAAAATATATACTGCACAAAATCTCAGTCATTTATTTCTGTTAGGAATAAAAATAAAAAGAGCCGAAATCACTGCTGCCGCCATGCTAATTTTTGAAGAAATATGTGAGCATTTCGCGCAGTGGTTATATATATCAAAACTTGGTGAATGCTGCCTGTCAGAACTATTTCGCGGGGTGAACATTCCCGAGACCCCTCTTCTCCCTGGTGCAAGCAGATCAGGAAGCTTAGTGTGGGCATCAAGAACGTGCGCGGGATGCGGGGAAACCAACAGAGCCATTTCGATGTTGTGCATAGATGCTGGGCATACAGGAGCGACGACACCGTGCGCTTACGGCCAGGTGACATGGTAAGACGACTCCGCGTCAAGAACGGTGTGGCAGGTCGAAGAGCATAACCGCAGCCCGTCTGCGTCCACAGGTCTCCAAAGCCGGTGGCAGGAGCTTCCGAAGGCGTCCAAGGCGCGCACCCGGCCGCTTAATTCGAGAGGCTAGGCGATAGGACGCATAGCATTGGCGGCCGCACAGGATTAGCTGGTCAAAGAGAGCGACGGCGTGAGGTCACACCTTGCAACCGAGGTGCAGCGGGGGACAGCGGGGCTAGGGCGTACTTGGGCCGCCGACGGAGCGCCGCGAAGCAGTGTGTAGGGATGGGCCAAGGTAGTTCAATATTTTGTAATGAACCATCCGCACACTGTCGCCCGGCGTGAACGAGGGGGCCGGTGTAGGTTAACATACACCCCAGTGATACACCCGCCGTCCCCCACTGCGCGGCGCCGAAACTGGCGAAGAGGCACGTCGCCGGTGATCTTCGGCTGCTAGGGGTTACGTGACGGCGTCGCACTCTATAACCATTCAATCCAGTGCGGCATCCGTTGCCATGCCTCCTATAGCTTAGCCGGCGCTTTCAGAAGGTGTTTCCTAGCCAGTTTCCACACTCAAAGGGTCTGTGGCGTCATACCGTATCGACGTTGCAAACTTTGAATACGTGTGCTCCAAACAAGTGCAAGGTCAGCGTATGTACTAGGAACTAATACTAACGCGTTAAAACGCAGACATATAGAACCGGAGGGCTCATAACTTGTAGATTTTTGAGAGGCACCGATTCACAGCGTTGTGGAGCCTCATTGTGTCTGGGAGGGCAACGAATGTTGAAACGCATTTTCATGATTCAGTTAACTTGATAAGTTTCATTACGATTTTTCATAACACTGTGAACCATACCCGTGCAACTCCTCCCTCGCAACTCAGAGGGAGAAATTATTTATGCAGATATGTGCTAATCTCTAGCACGGCTGTTATATGAAAAAAAAAGATCACTGTCTCTAACTAGATGGTGATCTCATCATGCAAAATATGGCTGTGCCGCCTAAGCTCATATACATGCACGGCGTTACTGTCTCCGAAGAATGCCTTCAGCGTAACGGCGTCTGGGAAAGCGGAGGCCGGGCCATCGAGAAGGCGACGTCGCCAGCCCGTGACTGAGACAACGGCGCACTTGGCATCACAATGGCGGCAGCGGGGAGGCGATGTGCGTGACTGCGGCACTCACCGAGACCTCCGCCCGCCGAGAGGCGAAAGTGGAACGGGTGACGTGCGTCGTCGTCTTCGGGCGATTCCCCAGGGTCGACGTTCGGTGCGTCGATCGCGGCAGTGCCACGGGATCGGTGGCCGAGTGCGTCAACGCACCGCAGCTCGGAGCGCGTGTCCCGAAAGCCCGTGCTGAGCAGATCACCGCGTCCTGGCACCACCCCTACCCGTTTCGGACTGGACGAGCATCGTACGTGCGTGCGGTCATCTATCACGACTGCGTGATACACGTTAAAGACCCAAGGCTGGCATTCGTACTGAACGGGCAAAATTTCTCATCTACATTGGGCAACAAACCATGTTCTTGGTAGACTAAACTCCTGATGTTTAAATAACTAACGACTACATCGTTTGTTTTTGTTTTTCAGTGCTGTGCCAGTCGATGACCCATTTAAGGAGGGGATGTACACTCCGAGAAGAATATCCAGCTATGCTACTATGCTATGCACTCGCTTTGACAATCATTGATATCCTTCTAATCAGCTTAGCCAATACAAAGGGCAAACGCTGTCATGCTCCGATGGTCATAAAGTCTCAGTGGGAAAACGGGTAGGCTGTATTCTCTCAAATAACCAGTGTTAAAGCACCTTGACGCGTTCGTGTTCGTAACAGGAGTAGCGTCAAGTGCGCCAATGCAGGAAACTCGTGCTCTGTGCGGCCTCTTTGAAGCAAATGGCGGCGCAGCACTGAAATGCTGGGAGGGGGTGGGGGGTTAAAAAGAAGTGAGCAGAACGTGGCAAATCTTGAGCGCTGATATCGGTGGTCTCGAGAAAAAGAACGAGAAAGAGAGTGACAGGAAAGCGGAGAAAGAAAGTAGACGATGGGTTAGGCGTGTTCGTCTTGCTACGATGAGCTGAACTTTCTCGAGTGTTCGCCAACTTTATTTATTTTTATATAATGCGTGACTCCGGTTGTTTCCTGCAAGGTAGGCTAGAAATCAAGTAGGCACAAACCTTACAGGCGATGTTTTTTCTATTTTGTGTTCATATTAGGACGTCACCAGTGATAAGGGCCCATTGGGACCACCCACTGGGACCTCCGATGTCGGCGTGTAGGTCCCGCTTTTTTGAAGCGGTGGGACTGCCAGACCTGTTCTTCTAGAATATTATATTAACTCCGGAGGCGCAGCACTCACTCGCGGCACGGGACTCGTGCTTGTGCTCAATACTGGTTGCCGGTACTTGTAAAAAAGGCGAAGTGTGAATTTTATCGGGAGGATTTAACTAGCGGGGCGCGATACCAACCCCTACTTGTGAGTAAAATGCCATAGAAATAAAGGCCGATAATAGACCGACCTGACTGGTCAGTTTCGATGCACCGCCAATGCCGGAATGCATTTCGGGAACTGTAGGTTTTCCTCTAAAGCCGCGGACGCTATGCTAATACATCCTACAAAAGACACATTCTGCAGACAGTATCTGAGGTGCGCCTCCTCCTTGTATGGCAGTCCTGTCAGATTGGTCACGCAAACACTGTCTGCCAACATGTTCGTAGCTTGTATGAAGCAAACGTCATTCGAACAGGCTTAAGGCGTGTCTGTAGATCATTTTGTCAGCATGTCTACAGCGAACATTGTATCCTTTGAATATTGCTCGGGCAGTCTGAGTACGGCTTTAGAATATCTTTAGCTCAGTGCTTGTCCAGCGGTTGCGAGAAACCCCAGCGAGTGCCTATGATGAAAATTTGCGGACTATATCGCCACCGGATTAGTGTTACCAGGACCTGCACTGAACACTTGTTCTGCCCGCCAGTTGAACCGGTGAACACTGATCGTTTTATTTTTCCTCAAGTGCATTTGAGATTGCCTTTTCATGTTAAAAAAAGAAGAAAAAGAAACATATAATAGAGTACATGAGTGTCAACGACAAATTCGAAGCCACATATACGCACGGAAAGTACAAAAATCGTATCACGCTTCATTTAAGGGCGATAAGTGACTATGATCTATTTCCCAAGAGAAATCCCGTCACTGCGTGGCTCAGTACGTCCACACATTTTGTAACGTCACGCAAACAAAGAATAGCGTACACACTCTGAAAAACTGGCAGTTCACTTTCATGCAGAACACGAAGGCAGACAATCACGAAGAGCATTAGAAGGATCCGAGGGAATGACCAAGCTATAAATATCATTGAAAGCGCGAAAAATGAGCTCAGGGGCAAGGTACATGACGTCTCGCTTGCTTATTGTCCCTGTGCACATCTCATTCTTCGGATCTAGTCATATTCCAAGCTTCGCCATTCACTAGCGAGCATTCTATTGCTGATTGACTCTCTGCGCTTTTGGCAAAAAAGCACTCACAGCCGTTCTTTTGAGTGCAAGGCATCAACTCTTCTGCCGCAAGATTGACGGCCACAAAAACAAGGCCTTGCGTAATGCGAATCGCCCCTCAGCGCACTTAAAGCACTGCGCGAAACTTGTTTTTTTATTATTGTCTGGTTAGGGAGGAAGGGGGGATTTAATCTTTCGTGCCGTTCTTATGTTGCAGCAGGCTATGACCACTGTCCTGACGGATATAAGACAGGGGTGACGACGTCTGGGCATACTATCGCCGTCAAAATAATTCTGTTCTCACTGCGCAACGACGACGAGGAGACGTGTAGCAAGTCTCGATTACGCGTTCTCCCGTCACCCATCAGCGAGGTCGGAGTGGAGATGTGGGTCTGGGAGAACGAACACGCCAGGTGTTTTCGAAATCGTAGAGTCTGTGCTGTACACACGCGTGAGGCAACCTGCAGTGACCCGTGCAGCGGTTGCTCCTTAGCCGTAGCGTGCTGGGCCCGGTTTTATCTAGCCGCTCTGGACGCTGCTTAGCCTGCCCCATCACTGTACGTCCGATTAAAGAAAAATATTAGCAGACAACTTCAGTCATCCTCCGTTGAGCGATTTGCAGATCGATTAGCTCGGCCATACCACTGTTTTTGTTTTAGAAATAATCGTCCAGTCTTTCGTTTACTTCAAAGAGCCAAAAACTGGATAAAGGAAACCGAAATAAAAAACAACTTTGAAAGGAACAAGCAAGTAAAGATAAGCAAATAACGTCTCAGACTCAGCGCAAGAGGGAACCTCAAAATAACAATATACAACATAAACAAAATGTTTATGTCGTTTGATTTTTTCTTCGTGTCAAGAACAAATCTACATCACACGTGCATGATGACGCAAATAAGTGGTTAGTGTGTTTCAGTATGGGTTACGCTTACACTACTACTATCAACGCAATGCACTACCAACGCTGTACTATAACTGTATATTATTATGGCGCAGGATACCAAACAGCACTGGCTTCCACTTTTATATTTTGTTCACCTTTAAGCCCATAGGGCAGTTATCAGATTGAGCCCGCGCGTTTTGCTTTGAGACGAGCCTTTCTAGGGCGACTGCTTGCGACCCGAAAATGTGTTTCCGTGCAGCAATCTTGTGCTCTAGCTTTCTGGGCTATGTAGGCTTAATGAAGGGTGAACAAAGTATACATAATTAAGTTTAAAATACTTTTCGAAATACTGCAATCTCGTGCCTCTTGGCGTTACCGAATTCAACGGTGTTGCGCGCGATATATATTCCCAAACTGCGCGACGCACGTTAAATAACCCAAGGCTGCACAATGTCGACAAGTCTTTAGCATACCGCAATCTCGCTTACTAAACAACTAACGTGAGATTTGACTTTAACTTCGACATCGTGTTCGCCTTCAAATTTAAACGTTGTGGTCGCGGCAGTTCCTATACACTTTTTATTGTTATGGGCAGTCGTCAAAAGTGCTGTAGTTCTTGACAATACTTAATTTTGCTCCGACATCTGAAAACTCGAATGCACTTCAGTGTCCCGTTAAGAATAGTGCAGGGAGACTGTACTGATACATACGCTCTAGTTAAAGTCCCTTACTCAAAATATCAATCTCCACTCCCTGTCTATCCCAAGGTACACCCCCTCAAGCGAGAGCTAAACACTTTAGTACGCGTGAGGTACAGTCAGCAACAATATAAAATACCCATTGAACGAGGCAGTTTTAGGTGGCTATGGTGGATCGGCTTTGGCCAAGCTCACATTCCCTGCGACAAGGAAATATATAAACATTGCTACTATTCTTTTTCCGAAAATAAAGTGAGTCTGGCCAAAGAATCCTTAGCAGCACCGTTAAAACCACCTCAGAGAATCGGTCTCTTATACTACAGAAGACTGGACGTGGGGTCGAAAACCTAATATTTTCTGCAAATCTTCGGGCACTGAGGATTCTAAACGTCGTTCATTACAAAAACTGAGCAGAAAAATTAATGCCGGGCACGTTCAAGATTATCGTGAAATTAATAATTCATTTGTGAACGTTCGCGGTCTGACATATCGCTTTATTTCCTGGTCACCTTTATCCCGTTTCGCACCCGGTTTTAGCAGAGATACGTCTGTTCTCGCACCGCAGCAAACGAGTTGCCCAACAGACTAAAAATACAACGGATTAAAGGTCATATGTCACCCTCATGACCTCTCAGGGGCCGATCGTGTTGGTGGGTCCTTGTAAAGATGCATTCAGACACTGCTAGTCACGTTTTAGTTTATCTCGTGGGATCTATGGTGTGTCAAAGAAAGCACTGTTGCGAGCATTTCTATTTTCGGAATCGCTTTACATATCTGGGAACACGTGAGGTCATGAACCTACTTGGTGCGTATAGTATATAGGCAAGTAAATATGGGTTAAGTGAAACCAGTGGGCTGCGAAATATAATTAACCAATAACAAGAGAGCACTATCGCCGTTTCTAGCCGGTACCGCAGTTCATTATTGGATCAAGAGCGGATGCAAATAAAATGTTGATCCCACTATACTCTCCGAGCGTTCGGCGCATGCGCGACGCTGCCCTAATTTTAGTTCACAGGAGGCAGCCGGCAGCGCACAAGACGGCTCGTGCCGTCTTGTGCCAGCTTCTGCTGTGCTTTATATTAGGCGAGGCTACCAGCTCAATGAAATAGCCTGGCACGCAACATTCGTGACACAAATGTTTCGGTGACTTATACGTAACGTAAGAAAATGCTAAGGAGACGGTGCTGCGGCGGCGTAGCCAGACTGACTGGTGAGATCGGTTTAATACTTTGGGCTCCGTTATCAACGCAAGAATAAACTCCACAATGCTGCCAGCCCCGCGCTGCTTTGAGAGCACGTGGCTTAGCCTTGCGCCTCAGTCACGGTGGCCTCAGTGAACCGCGCTCACGTATTCGCGGCGACAAGCTTGGAAACCGCGGCCTCGCGGAATTTTTTTCATAACTCAGAGTGAGGATACTTCAACTTTCTCCGCTGGTGCAACCACGTGTAAACCAAACTTCAATGCAATATGAAAATTAAAACATAACCGCGTGGGGAGCACGTGCACTACCCAGAGTGAGGAAAACAGAAGTGCCTCTCGCGAGCTTCTCACTTCGAAGAAAGGAGATGCCAAACGAAGCAACGCGCTCGCCCAAGTAGCTCTGACAGTGTTTGAGCAATGCGGTAGCTACTCTATTTTTGACAGTCCAGCGGGAAATAGTTGACTCCGAACTTAAATGCCTGAGCGAACAGCCTTGACAGCTCTAGAAAGAGAAATCAATTCCACTCATGTGTGCGTGTTAGTTAACGTGTATTAACAGCAAGATTTCATGCGAATAAAGCGATCTCACTAAACGTTCGGCGCGTGCCTGACGCCTCTACTAACGCTTGAGTTGCACAGGAGGCAGACGGCCGTGCATGGGAGGGCTCGTGGTGTCTCATGCTCCACACGCACAGAGCTCCAGCGAGGTTTTCGCACCTGCAGAAAAACTAAGGTTCCCTCGTTGCATCGCGGTAGCGGTGGCGTAGTGAAACTGGTTGGTGAGATTGGTCTATTAATCTGAGCCGTTAAATTGGCTCTTAACAATTAATAAGTTATTTTATACATATGCCTCGCTGATGACCACACGTGAATACTTTCTATAACGGGCCGCGCAACGACACTGGGTTAGAAGAGTGTCCCTAAATACTCTATGTTAGGTTTCTCACATTACACTAGCACACTGGCAACCACGTGACCCAAGTGTACTTGCGCGCAACGCTGCTGACCCAGATATTTCCATATCACAAATTCTAAAATAAAAAAGCGGGATATTTTTTTATCGCTTTCTTTCTCGCAAAGCCTGGCGATGATGTCTCGGGAGTCGTATTGTTGACGTGGTCTCAAATGTGACTTGTTTGTGACAGTAGTCGAATGCCTCTTATGGATTTGGCTCGAGCCCAGCACGATCTCTCGACCTGGGCCAATTTCACCTCGAATACCCGGAGCCTGAGATCAGCCTCCAATAATTCCACGGAAGTCATCACACTCGAATGGCGTCAAATCAGCAATTGGGCCCGACCTCATCACCGAGGGTCCTTCGACGCATTGAATGGGCGCACTCGTCCAAGTCTTGTACGCGTTACTGAAAAAATAGCCGATCACAATTGCAATTACTTTATTAATAATGCAGGTGATTAGAAGAATCAATTACTGTATCACAAAAGTAATTGACGCATGGACAGACAAAGCGATTTTTTATACAAAAGAAACTCGACTCAGTAATTTTAGCTCTTTCAGGAAACATATAATTGAATACTTTTTATTGATTACAGAATAATAATAGTTCTTGAAAAACAGTGAAAGTTACAGCAAGAAAAAATAATTGAAACCTTAGAAAGCTACAATAAAATGTTATTGATTGCAAGTAATCAGTCACTTGTAACCCGTTATGTACAAGTCTCCTCGTGCCCAGCCTGTATCTGCGCATGATCACACTGTGATAACGTCGAAATGCCAGTGGAGGGGCATTGTTGCTTGGGCCCGTCCCAATCAGTGCCTCGGCAAACATCTGAGCTTTCGCTCGTGCCCTATCACTGCCATGACTGGGATAGAGCCACTAGGCAGGTATAGCCGAATTCTTACAATGTTTGGCGATCAGCGCTTGCGTCGTACTTTCCGCAACTTAGCTCGTGGCTATGATTAACGCTGGCGACATAATCGACACCCAATTACAGGGCAGCCTTTTCTGACTGCTACTTCAGAATATGAACGCTGCTTGTTCATTTTTACTTTCAAAACTCCTTCCATTCTCATTACTTGAAAAGGAAAACATGTCTGTTTTGTACATTGTGAACAACAGTGACTGATGTTAAACCGTGTTTTACTGTAGATAAAAACAAAAACTCGTGTCACGGGTAATTTAAAGTTCTCTTTATAAATCAGACAAAATAGAATATATATATATATATATATATATATATATATATATATATATATATATATATATATATATATATATAAAGGAAACACTCTAGGTAACGCGCTCAAGGTTCCCTGTTACCTACTAGATTACTGAATAGCGTGCTAAAACACGCATTTAGATTTTGGATTCATAAACGCACCTCGGCGGCACTGAAAGATCGATGAAAATGTCACAAAATGTTTCAGTGGGCCATTGACCCTAAAGGCGGCATGTGCTCTATTGCCGTGGCGCAGCAGCTGTTCCTCGAAGTTGCTGTCGTACTTCTCACAGCGGCTTAATGCATAGTGCACGAAAAAGAGCTGATCAGTGGTGAACGGCAGTCCCGGAAGGCTGGTTTGCTGGCCGGCTAGACGCTGGTACATCCTGAACGCTGCTTGAACGGCGAGAAAATCTACAAAGTCGCGAGCACCAGTCGTATTAGAAGAAAGTATAGCGGGAGTCGGCGAGACAAATGATGTGTACATGGTCCGAAGGCAGTTTTCGGTCGTGGAAAACCTACTGAAGAGATCCAGGTATGTCCGACGCCATTTGCTGACCTCTTGACGAAATATGGCGACGAAAGTAGAACTCACTTCCAGGAGTACGCGTGGGAGGTGGTACTGCCAGAAGGCCTCGCGACGGTACCCGTATCTAATAAGGGCGAGAGGAATGATCAGCGTGTCGCCTATGAGCTTCACACGAGTCTCGAAGATGTCAGAAGGATAATCTGGAAAAGGCTTGTTCAGACTTCCAAGCCGCCTTTTTCCCGCTGGGCAACCATTTTCTGGAAGATATCTATGACGGGCTTACCGGCGACGGCACACTTGAAAGAGCGACACTGGCTGACTCGGAATGGAAACTTCTTCCACTCTGGAGGCATGAAGAAGGCAATCTTCAACTTTCGGAACCTGCTCTCCAGTTTTTCCATGAAGGAAGCCGTGATCCAGGATATCTCTCCGAGGAAATCGACGAAATCTCGTCTGCCGTGTTCCACCACGCTCCGCAGCATGGGCTCGTGCTGGTCTTGCTTGTGGCGAGACAGAAGCAGAAAGACGACCATTCCCGGCTCAGAGCGGGCTACCATTCTGGCGCAAGCGTGACTTCGGTTGACCCCCCATTTACTTTCCCACCCTGGACGTCTTGAAATAGTCACCTCTCTTAGCTTGCGGAATCTCTTGCTCGTCATAAGAGGTGCGTACGAGAGGAAAGAGACGGAACACAAGGTAGTTTAGTACTACCGCGGGTCTCCAGTTAGTCAAAAGTTCTATAAGCTTTGTTCCAAATTGGTTTGGCTGCAGCTTAACCATCGTCGTGTGTTTGATGTCCTGGATCCCGTAAAAGACGTTTGCGAGAAACTCCTGCCAGTCCCATTCTGGACTGCGAGTGAGGTCATGAGCGGATACGAGAACGTACGACTCGCCAATGCCCGGAAAATACATGGAGGCCACGAGGTCTTGTTCGAAATCGAAAAGCTCCGGCATCGGGGTACGGGCAGCTAAGCGTACGGCATCGGAGTACCAGGATCTATGGGCGTTTGGGACATAATTAAAATCTGGAAACAGCGTGTCCGGGCGATCGAGCTTGATGGCGTTGTCCGAAGGGTCGATGGTGACCTTCACTAGCGGAGACACGCCTGTGATTCGGAGCAGGCGTCCAGCGGATGCCGGCAAGTGGCCATTGTCAGACTTGAAGGGGAAACCCGATAGGTCGACGGACTTGAGGATACTGTTTAAGACTGTTTGCGTACCGCCATTTAGACGACTCTCATCGAGACAAGCTCGAAACAAGTCGAAAAGAGGGACTAAGCTCGCGTCGTCATTTTCCGTGGAGAGTATGTTGAGGAGGTCATTTTCAAGCGCTCTCTCACTAGAGACGTCTTCAGAAAATGTGGCCTCACCGTCGAGTTTGTAGTTCGAGCTCCAGTTAGAGCACACGTATTCGTAGAAGTTCTCGCAGGGGTCTGTGTCTTGAACAGATTCCGATACGTATCTGAAAATAAAGAGAAATAAACAGGTCAAACGATTTTGATCTGCTGGTACGTGAAATCTTCATTATCCTCAGAATTAATTGTGAAATATTCGAGTTCATTTTTAAGTAACATAATCAAGCTATAATATATTTCAGAAATGCCTGAGTTATGAAGTGACCATTCTAACACCCATCCAATATTTGTACTGTTTATGTTGAGCACATTACATGGAAAGCAAATCAAAGAGAGGTAGAGTGGCGCACGTAAATGCTAGCAAATATTACCGATCGTATTGCATGCTGTACGTCTTTTCTGCCTCCAGCTTTTAAGAAAAATATTGTCAATGGCCCTCGTATCTTTGCGTAATCTGAACCAAGGTTACACTCTAACCAATTATTCAACGCTTCGCTGAATTACAACTTAAGCAACCGTAGCACTGTTACCAGGGTTCAAAGAACAGATAACACATTTCGAGTTCCGTCAGTCATATACTTAGATCTGACTTGTAAGTATCTACTCGTTACGTCTGGAACGTCATAGGGTGATCATGCGCTAAGTTAAAAAAATGCCTATTGCCACATATATTGATGCCTCGCTGCCTTGCACAAAACAATTTTGGTTGGAATAAGCAAAGTTAAGAGCTAACAGCGTTGTTTTTTTATGTCAGTCGTATCGCAATGCCACGGAGGTAGCTAACTGGTTCCGTTCAGAAATGGCTGGAGTTGGCTGACATTCGAAGTAGGCTAAATCGCTGAATTTCACTCATCTCTATACGGTACTCCTGAATCGCCATAAGGCTTCAGACCCGCCTGCGGTGAAGTGTTGAAGTCTAATATTGTGTTTAGGCGGGTAGACGAAGGGGCTTCTGAGCGTGCCGCGCCACACTCGAAAAGGTCTCTACATGTATACCGCCCCGCGATATAGGTCTTAGCGAGAAATTTAGTGGATATGTTTTAGAATTTACTGGAATCTCGCGGATATCTTGTTTATTTTTAGCGGATTTCTGACTCCCCGCGACGGAAACACAGGTCATTGAGTCAACTATGGTTGACTCAATGACAGCTGATTGCGCCCGTGTACCAGGGACTGGTTGTTTTGCCTCGGCACCAGGTTTCTTGAAGCGCGATACCGTTCGCCCTTCTCAACGGCTAACCTGAAAGCAAATGTATGTGCTTTCTGGTGGCATTGCCTGACAGACATTGTTGAGTCAGTTGCTGCTGAGCGCAACCTTATGTTGAGCTTCCTCAACGCTTCTGTCACCTGCATTCTACACCGCTAATATTATATTTCTTTAAAAATAAGTGAGGACTCTTTCTGAGCATGAGCGTTAATCTTCACGTTCAGGTATGGCGCCCACTGAATACCACCTACATTTATTCACCGACGGCCATAACATCATTCGTTTCTGCTGAGAGTGTGCTGAAGTTTAATTTTGCTTAATTATTTTGCAAAGCGAATATTATACAACCAGGTCTGTTCTCGGCAGGCGATAAGTGTGCCCTCGCTCTGAGCTTCCGTTGGGGTGAACACGCTAAACCGTTGCGCCCGTGATTTTAGCTGGTCGTCTATGTTTTCGTGTTTTACGAATTTTGAGATTTTGAGTGGAAGCAACTAATCTTCCAGAGGGGTCTAAACCAACGCTACTATATAGGCTCCGCCTCAAACTAATGACACTTCAGTCATCCTGGTGCTGAAAATCATTGTTTCAAATTATCTGAAGCCCTATCTAAAATCGCAGGAAGCGGCTTTGCTTCCTCCAGGTATATTACTACAACCCTTGGCAGAGCAAAACTATACTTCGCGAACTTCTGGACACTATAATCAAATCTCCGAAAGTCGCATTTTGGAATGGCAACGATTGCCATTTGCACCTGCTCTGCAGTAAGCTTAAAAATTGCCGCAAGAACATGTGGGACTGGAGGGCCGATACTTTCGGTGTATATTATGAATGTCTCTCTTCTACACGAAGAATCAAACCACATTCGTGCCTACCTCGCGAGCTCTCGGCAATCCGTGTCGTCGCACGTTAGAATGGCTTGGTCGTCGGCGCGCCCGCCTCTAGTTGCTTTTCCGGGGTTATAGGTCGAAAAATCCGCCGTCTTGTTCAGGTAATTGTAGATCAGGAATGACACCAGAACGCTCGCACCGACGATGCTCACCGCCGAGAAAGCGACGCGCGTCCTGCTGGCAGGAAGAAATCGGACGGCGCGCCGTGTCTGTTGGACGCCAAACTGTGTTTCGACGAGCGACAAAGGCGTCGAACGCTCCTCTCCTGCGTGAGGCATACTTGTAATATGCTTCTTCGCTCTCGTCAACGGGTCGTGTGTCGCATGTTGGACGGGGTGCTGTTTTATTTCTAAGTATTTTAATACCAGTTGAAACTTTTTTTTGTTGCAAATAATGCGTTTTAAGAATATGAGAAGCATATGGAAGCTAGGGAATTTTTTTCCTGACATTTTTAGACGATTACGAAAGGGTATGTTTGACTTCTGAAACACCAAGTGTTTGCATTGTTCTCTTCTTCGTCGCTTGCCAAGTGGGCCTGCCGAATGAGTCTTTTACGCCCTTAAAGGAACACTGAAAACCCCTAAAGAAGTTTTTTTTTTGCCGGGCGGTTTGGTATTGTGTCAGAAGACTACCTAATAAATATTTTTCTACTGCGTCACGTATATACATTTTCAAGCAGCTGCGCTTCGAAGAGCAAGTCTAACCACCGTGAATGAAAAACGCTTGGTTTGAGCGCCAGTCTGAAAACCGTGGGTAGAGTGCACCAGAATGGGCGAGTGGGGCTACCGGAGTGCTATTTCTGGTACATCCGCACGTGGAAAAAAACGGCTAATTCAAGCAACTTCACTCGTAGCGCCCTCTCGGGCACTATGAGCGAAGTGGTTCGGATTAGCCGCTTTTTACGAAAAACGCGTTTCGTTCCAACGCCAAGCTCGACTGGCACACTGGTCAAGGTTATAGAAACGACAGAAAGCCGGGCTATATTTTTTATACAACCTACACGTCAAGCGTCACGCGACCTTTACCGCCACCTAACGACAAGTCACCGTGACCTGACTCGTCGTCACAACGCCATGAGTAATCAGGACGACGCCTTGATGTCAACGTCGTCATCGGCGTTGACGACTTGCGTTACACGACATCAAGACTACGTTCTGACGTCATATTGTGTTGACAACGACAACGATGTCAACGTTCACGTTGATGACGACGACGACAACGTCACGGGACGTCAGGATGACGGCGTCCATGTCAATGCAACGTCCTAAGAACGCTTGGTGTCAGATCGTTGACATCGTTGTCGACATGACGCAACTCGACGTCACGAAGACGTCCCGACAGCTTCACGACGTCGACGTCATCGTCGACGATGTTACATGACGTCAAGACTTCGTCGTGACTGCGCGTCGACGTTGATGCTGGCGAAGGCGACGACGTTACACGCCGTCAAGGCTTCGTCGTGATGTTGATGTTCACGATGACGTCAGGACGATGTGTAACGTGACGTCATCGCAATGTTTGACGTTGCGTGTGGAGTCGACGTCAACGTCGGCATTGACGACCACGTCCACGTCATCCTCGATGTGGCGCGCGACGTCATGACCGCGTTACAACGGCGACTTGATGGCCGCGTAACGGCGTCGCCCTCGACGCGACGCGATGATCACGACGTCCTGACTGACACGCATCTTGGCGTCGCGTAACGTCGTCGTGTCGTTGTGCTTTGACGTTACCTTTGACGTCAAAATCATAAAAAATGCAATATAGCCCCTAAGGGGCTATATTGCTTATATAACCTTGACCTGTGTGGTCGCAGCGAAGGTGGCGCTGCGATCAAAGTCGCTTGGTTCCACCTGATCGCTTTCCACATTTTGAGGTGCAACTGAAAGCATGAGCGGAGTCTATAGCTCGTCTCACTCGTACCTTCTAGTACACTCTACCATGGGTACGGCTCAGCAGCGCTTCAATATAGTGTACTAGAATGTAGTGTTTGTACCGGCGCGAATCGACAATGGAAAATTGTGAGGCTGCGCGTGTCGACAAGAATCGCGGCGCTGCGGTCGACAGGGCAACACAGTCACTGCAGTCCGCACGTGCGCGTGCACGCGGTGCACGCGCACAACCACAACCATACTGACCCTCACTGCCGATGCGCCGGTGTCGACACCTGTCGCAATCTACACCGCACGCCTCTCGCGAGCCGCTCTAGTATACTGTAGTTTAACTATCAAGCAATATGGCGGTACCCAGAGGGCGTACTTGAAAACGTCTATATTTTTAATCAAGTGAAAAAAAATAAAAAACTCAACTGCTCGAAACGGAACCCACCCCTGGTCTGTGGAGGAGGAAGAAATATAGAGGAGGAGAAAGTTACGATAAGTCACGTGGCTACACTCGACCCCATTTTCTTTTTCTTTTTTTTTTGGTTATTCTTATTTACTTTTTATTGGCCGCGTGAAGCAGACGAAAACCGCGTGCGTCGCATGTTGCACGAAGAACGCATACGTCAAGAACTGCTCATACCAATTCGTGTTCTTAAGGCGAGCGATGTCTTCAGCCAGGAGATGGGGCAAAGACTCGATGATATCTCCGTGCGAATCAGCTTGGTGGTCGGGCGTGTCGTACGGAATGAATCCTAAATGTTTTGATCGGTAAAAAATGTTTCTTTCAAATCTTGACAAATGCGCCGGTACCGCGGATACCAGTTCTGAAGTAGAGGTTCCATGCCCGTCGTCCGCCGCCATCGCTTAGTCCGCTTCGTTCAGCCGTTCAGCTTGTGACTCCCGCTATACGATGCCACGTAGAGAATTACGTAGACAATGCGCGGAGTGCTTCCGCTTCTCTGTGCAACTTTTTTTTTCCAGTCAACGTATTTGGATTTTTTTCAGGAGACACGAAACAATAAATATCATATATATATATATATTTTTAATATTGAAGGTGTATTTCCGATGACCCACGACTTTGATTATATTTGGTGTGTGTTTATAAACCATAGAAAACGGCACGTGACCCCAAAGAAGAGAGTAACCGCGACTCAAACCGGCCAGTTCTCGATCGGCGGTTTTCGGGAGAAAAGAAAACGAATTTCGAGCCGCAAATTTTGTTCTCGGTGGTTGGGCTCCCATATGCCATGTACAAATAACAACCTTTGCGAGCATAAATAACCTGTCAGTGTCCCTTTAACCCTTTTCGTATGGATAAGCATCGCACAGGCATCCGGTCTCACCGGTGTAAAGAAAGCAGTTGTCTAGGACTGGCTAAATTTCCCCATGGCGGCGCAGACACCAACCTGCACCTGAGGGCACAGTATCTTCCCGCTGACGAAATGTTCATACGCCAAAATGTGACTACACTTCGAGCTCGAATTCTGGCTGACTTTTCCTAAAAAGAAAAAAAAAGAAAAAAAAAACAGACGTTGACCTTAAAATTAACTTTCAATTGTTCTGGGTACAAGTTTTAAAAGAGAATCAAAAGCTATATTTCCGAGAGTGAAGGGGCAACTAAAATGACGTACAATCAGGGGAGTCGACAATTAAGATAAGCAAAGAAACAGCCCCCCCCCCCCCACCTTTCCCTTTCCATAAGGAAAGAAGAAAAAAGTAAGCAGAGATAAACCAGCAGGAAAGGATGGTTAACCAACACGTTCCCTGGGTCTCAGGCATCCCTTATGAGCTCATACCAGCTTTCCTGCCTACCTGCATCTGCAAAGAACCATAACAGTCACGATAGGATGGACACCAGGCCATGATGGCCTCGAGGGGAATGAAGAGTCTCACCTCCTCACCATCGAACCTTTACCGGGACCCCCTGCTATATGGCCGTCTGAGTACAACCCACGCACCGAGAGAGCCATCTGCAGAACGACAAGAAAATTAACACTTAAGCAACTGAAGGAAAATGTCAGAAATCTGCCTTCTCCTCAACGCTGGCTTGAGAAGGAAGGAAGGAAGAAGTACTCCTAAGAAGAGCGCAGACATTATCGCTGCTCACAGACAACTTCGTCCATTACATATCTAGAAATGCCGGACACCCAACCTGCAAGCGCTGTGGTGGGTACCCAGATAACCACCATACACTCTGGGCATGTCCCAATGCCCAATCTTTAAAACGCACGGATTTAATCTGCATCGCACCTAGACTACGGCCCTCATCCTACGAAGAACGGCTCACTCCACCCAAACACCTCGCCACCCTGTACCAAGGGACTCTCCTTCAACACATCATAAACATCCTCCCAGAAGAGGAATCGTAGATACCCCAGAACGTTCTTAACGAGCGCCGGACCAGGCGTGTAGAAATAAAGTTTATTCTCTCTCTCTCATGATTTTAACTTCAATTATAAGCACTTGCGGGAAAGATTAGCGTGTAGCTTCTGCATGGACCGGCCCAATTGTCTGGAGACCCGTGCTGCAATCCGTATTTGTATCTTTATGTTGCTGCGCTTTATTTATTTTTCTTAATACTCTTGCGCGCGAAGTTGTTTCCGAGGCCCCATTCGCACGTGGAGCCTGCTGCCGGCGCCATTGTTTACTGACGGTCTGATTTAGGGCTAGGCGGACGACAATGAACGCCCTACTCGTCCTACCGTCGCTGACTTCACTACGTAATCTATTACTCTCAAGAAAAGGGATGGTGTACGACTCGCGTCGTTAGCTTTTTTGGTTTTGATTTTGTTATTATAATAAGCGGTTTCAGGTCAGCCGAGGTTTACTCCTGCAACCTGCGTGGCTTGTGGACAACAACTTCTATCCTCACTTTTTCTTATGGTGAAATATTCCATTTGAATAGTCGGTTCTTCGTTGAAATAAATGTATTGTTTATTCAATACAAGAGTCATTATTATTTCATGAAGGTGGAAGTTGGGAGTCAAAAATCAATTCTCATCTCTTGCCTGGCCGTTCCGTTTTGGTGGCTTCAGCACACCGTCAGCATTATTCACTTATCCTTACACATAATGCCGCCGGATGAAAAAAAAAACTTTTAATTAACAATGATGGTAGAGTGCCTTTCAGTGCCTAAATGTAATGGTGTTCAGAAGGCTTGTTGAAAAAAAAAACATTTGAAGTCAGTTGTTTATTATGAGACTGGATGAGAGAGAAATGTGGCGTGAAAGATTGTAGCGCAACTGCATCGTTGATCAACGAAGTAGGTAAAGAGAAAAAAAGGGTATAGGTATGGTGGGCTAGAAGGGAGTGGGGTGCGATCGCTGGCCTCTCCTAGTGGCCGAGAGGGGTCCCAACTCCCTGCTACATCTCTGTATCCAGCATTTTTTTTCCTTCGTTCTTCTGTCGCTGTTCACTCTTCGTAACCAGGCTCCTAGTTTTATGCCTCATCTGTCATTATCACCGCGGTGTCATTCAGACTCGCACGTAAGGCGTTACAAGTAACGCGTTATCTGTACCTACCTACGTTTTTCTGTAACTAGGAATGGCCTAGTTACTTTTGAAGAGAAGGTACGAGAACGTGTTTTTGTTACGTTTTCATGAAGTAACCGGGATCAATATTTCGTTACTTCTGGAGGGGAACGTGTACAACGCAATTACCCAACCTAGTTTTCCTGTTGCTGAGGTGCACAAGACGTGCACAATATATGTCCGTATATGCGCCGAGAAAATGAGGAGAGGAGGAGAGGAAAGCGCGCGGGGAGGTCAGAACGCCGAGCTCTGATTGGAACGATTAGAGGGTAGACCTAAAGCTAGCAGCCCTTGTCCCACCGCGCTCGTCGAACGCGTTCGAATACGGAACGCCGGCGTCCGGCGTTTGACTTCCGCATTCGAACGCGTCCTAAGAGTGAAGTGCAGACAAAGGCAGTCTCTGACTCCACTGCACTCGTCGAACGCATTAAGACGCGCAACGAAGGCATCTGGCGTCTGGCTCTCGCATTTCAACGCGTTTGACGAGTGCAGTGGAGACAAAGGATTCTAGCTTGAGGTCTACTTGCTAACAGATAGATGTCTCGTTAACATGAACACCCCCGTTCCCGTAAAAATCGTCCAGTATGTGAGTTGTCCATAATAACGAGACAAAAATGCATGTATTTTCCCAGTTTGTCCCCGAAAGTGGTGTCCATATAGCCGGGTACTTATATTAACGGGGCCCATATTAGCCAGACATGACTGTAATTCAAATCAGAGCTCGGCGTTTTGACGTCGCCACGCGCCTCGTCTCCTCCTCTCCTCAGTTTCTGTGCGTATTGCCACAGCTACCCTCGAATGAACGATTTGAAAAAGCGAGGAATTATCAACAGGGCCATATATTGGAAGCGGCTATTGCTTTATTAGAACGACACATGCGGAGAAACGAGAAAGTAGCGCGTTAATTTTAGGCTGAGGTAAGGCGTTCGTTTTGAATCGCAGTAACGAGTGGCGAACTTACTTGATTTTTCAGTTAGTAACAAGTAACGGTATTTAATTACTTTATTATAGTAACGTGTACATATCTGGTATCCTCTGTGAGCTTCCGTCAGCGCACACAAAGGCACACAACAGTCAATACTTTGGAAATTGGGTTCTTGAAAAAACTGATCAGGCAAAAGCTATGAAACAAAATCTGAGGGTCGTGCTCACATTTACAGCTGGACAATATCTTTACAGGGTTGGACAAAAGGTTTTATCAATTAATTTTTTGTTGGGTTTTATTTTTAAACATTTCTAGCCATGGAGAGCAAGTGGTGCTGCTTCCAGCATACCGATCGTGCTGCGTTTGATGGGCATGAATCGCGGGACCGCCCTCACTTATGCAATTGTCGCACCTACTCGTTTAGCCCAATTTAGAATAGAGCAGACTAAAATTTGGATTATGAAAAACGTTTTATAAGCGGGCTCCATAAACATTGCACAACGAGGATATAAACGGTGAGGTAAAGAAACACCCGAGGAAGTCTCAACTTTATTCCCTTTCAACAAAATATTTCGCGCAAATCATTGGACTATCAGCGCGATCTGTCACTTTCGACTGAAGGCCATTTGACATGGAGCGACCGTGCAAAAAAGATCGATGGGACTTTCAGTCTCGTGCGACAAAAAAGCCCGTAGACTCAGCAAAAGCATCAGGTGCCGTACGTGTTTTTTTGTGTTTTTTTTTGTTTGCACGAACGTAGTTGCGATTGCATACAACCACAAAAATTGCCCTGCTATTGAAAAAAGAAAAAAAAATGAAAGCCGTTTACAACTACCTGTAACGCCGAATTAGAGCGCAGCTCTTGAGGAGGGAAGGCACGGGGGAGGGGGAGGGGGGGGTCCGGACCTCGGGGTCACGGTGACGGTGGGGGGGGGGGGCGGAGAAAACTTTCCGCCAAATTTAGCGGGGAAAATTTGCCGCTAGATTTAGCGGGAAAAATTTCCCGCTAAATTTGTCGGGGAAAAATTTCCGCTAGATTTAGCGGGGAAATTTACCCATCATGCATCGCGCGGTTAAGCCGACGGCGACGGCGACGGCGACGCCGCTCAAGCTGGAAACGGGCGCCTTAGAGCTGCGCTTTAAAAAATAGCACCATGGGGATCGGGTTTGTTTCCGTATTTCGGTGGTACGTTTTCGAAACTCCAGTATATTAGGGAAGCATTTCTGAAGCAACTTGTTTTTTTCCTTTACAATCTGTTGCGTGGTGTTGCGGTCCCGCCCACGTAAAACACAAAATTCCGTTTGATATTTTCTTAGTTTTTTTTTTTTTTTGGGGGGGGGCATTTTTCGGCATTTTGTGTTTTATCGTTTTTCTGGAAGAAATATAAACACATGCCTGGTGTAGTTCAATGCTGGAGTTGCTTTCTAGTGTTCCCTCTACTCTGCATTTTTGTTTCATTCTCTCGTCAGAAAAATTGTGCAGTATTCACGACACGCAAATTTCAGATGTTTCTGAGTTGTACTTTATTGCACTTGTAAATCTAAACAATGATCTTCCTCTTATCAGCCTTGCCAATGTGGAGGCCAACCGGTGTCTTGCGCTGCAATGGTCACACAGTCCGTGTGGCAACTAAGAAAGAAAGAAAGGGCATGGGGGTGGAGGGGGCGACAATTATTTTTTGCCACTGAAACTGCATGACGATTGAGGTGGAACGGCAAATGAAATTGCTGGATCTGTGATTGCACAGCGCCCATTGTTGACATTTATTTTCCATATATTATTAATAGTCTTAATAAGCCCATTTCAATGGATGAGGACGTTTGGATGTACATTGTGTTTAAATAGATTAATCCGGCATGTCTAACATGCCAGGGTCACAGGAAACGCTTGCTGGCGTAGCCACTTCATCCGTAGGCAGAAGTTAAAAGCCCACGTGGCTGTAAACGTTCCAACTCGGCTACGAGAGCATGTAAAAAAATTAAGTTTCTACGCCGTCTTTCTCCATCGGCCTTGTGGACACACCCCAACTCCCACGGTCAAAGATATTCTAGCTGACAACAAAAACGAGTGGGGGTACGGAGGCCTATCCATTTTTGATCAAAACGTACTTGCCCGATTGAAAAGCGTTTAATTATTGTTCATAATATATTTTGTTTCTTTAGCTGGCATATTACTGAAGCTATGTGAACTCCGAAAAATAAGTTATAAATATCACGAAGACACTAGAATATCCTAAGAACAACTTTAAATAAATCTAATAGAATGCTAAGAATGGTTAGTCACGTTTTGCTATGGAGAAACTCTTAATGCTCCACAGACACAGGTATACCGTCGTAGAGGCAAGACACATGCCACAGACAGTAGAGAGTTTATAGAACTGTTTTTGCACTTCCGATGCGGTATACGATGGGCCCTCCGGTACTAACTGCGCTTATGCGAGTCTTCTGTGGTAGCGCATGCGCAGTTCGTACCGGAGGGCCCATCGTATACCACATCGGATGTGCAAAAACGGTTTCCTAAAACTCCCTACTGTCTGCACACCGTCTTGCGTATGATCCAGCGTTCGAACGCGTTCTGAACGTCAGTAGCAAAGAACATCGTGAATAAGGGTAGCGAACGTTTTGCCTCGCGACGAAACCTGCGCTGCCACTTTGAGGCTTCCTGGAGGATCCTTTTCAAGTTCCATTTACCGGCTCCGACTACCTTGGCGGTATCCGAAAATTACTGTTCTTTGCGGCTGTGGGTGGTCTTGAAGGGGCTATACTTGACAAAACGTGGGCCACCACTCCTGGCACTTCCAGGAGGTCTCTTTCCAAGAAGCGGGGTGTGTAACCTTAGGACCGCATGACTTTTGAATTCTGGCACTTGTAGGACCCTGCCCTCTCCCTGCGGCAATCTTGGAGCTGGCATAGTGTGCCAGCGGGAGCTGCTACAAGCTATACATCGTTCAGCCCTAAGCTGACTGTGCGGTGGGAGGTACGCGCCCACTGGACCAATGAACCGCTTCTTTTCATCACCTGACCCCGTTCTCTGAGCGTAGGCATGAGCGGGAGCGTGATCACGTGACAAAAGATAGGCGTATGACTGATTCAGCGAGCACGAGGCATACACCATACTGTCAGCTTACGGGTGAACGGAGCGTATAGTGCTCTAATTACCCTTGCCGAGGTTGTGCGGGGTGTGGGGAATGCAGTCGTGACGGCATGCCAGAGCTCGTTGAAATTCACGCCGTTAAAGGACTTTGCACGCAAGGTGCGACGACGACGAAACGGACGGTTGACCTTGGGAGATCGCAGGGTTGCGTTGGAACCCTGCTCGCGGCAGCAATCATTGGAGTCATGACCACCGTTGCCTGCGGCAAGGGCAAAAAGTAAAGAAAAAAAACAACAGGAAAACATCACCCCATATTTAAGTTTACTAATGCCTTCAGGGCCTTTCTCTCTTTTTGTATTTGTTGATTTTCTTTTTCAGGGACAAGGTTCCGCGGTAACCGGGCAGTTTGAGAACTGTGGGGCCTCACATCGGATTGGTAGAAGGGGAGAGGTTGCAGAGTAGTGGGACTTGACTACAATTTAAGGAGGAGAGCTGCCTCGTATGTCCACCGCGTGTCGGAGTGGAGGTGAGGAATGAACGGATTGAAAGTTGCGGAGGCGTGGTATGGAGAGGTGCAGAAAGGAGAGAAGGGCCTCTCAAAGCGTCCGCTTTTCTGAAGATGATAAACTCACCTGAGCTGTTACTCTTTCATGTAAATGATACCGGACTTATGTTGGCGCACCGATATCTACATATATGCGCGTAATACAGAACATCCGAAAAATGTGTTGATCCCTAGTATTATTGTATTATAATGATGGATATTCGAGAATGAGGGAAATTAACTAATAGGACGGACAATCACTGTTCTGCCAAACACTCTGGATGGGATGTTAGTGGTGTTTCGTTATTTTAATGATCAAAGTTTTTTGCTGGCCTAGTTAATACATCAGCTTTAAAAAAAAAATTTCTTTAATTATTAAACATGTTTTTTTTTGCTATAAAAATGCATTTAAAATGAATCGGCGAAAGTTTTGTGTAGTTATCTCAGAGGGTAAAATTCCCTGCTAGTCGCCCCCTGAATTCCCTACTAGTCGACCCCTGAATTCACTTCAGAGGTCGAATGCTTTTGACGAGCTCATCACAGGGACGCCATGGGTTGTCACGTTGGCTAATCATGTTGCCACAGTCGTTATTTCGTCTTTTAAGATATCTCGCCAGTGTCAGAGTGGATATATTTTCTCTGTATGAAGTGCTTGTAGCGCGTGCCCAAAGAAGGGAAATTAACTTATGGAGGTGAAATGAAATGAGGCTATTCACCGCAGCTATACAAGTGTGGCGCCAGAGCTTGTGTACTTCAATACCACAAAACTAACATCAGAGGTAAAATAGCCAAGGTGTCGTCACTTTGGACACGCAGTGTATATGAAGATGCTTTTACGAGACAAGTAATCGCAAATAAAGTCCATGAGGGTAGGAGTAAATTGTGATGGCGAGTCTTGCCAGTGATTTTCCAGAAGATGGAAAGGAAAACTTCAGCGGAAGGAAGGCAAGCCTGCAACTTGGTATCATCCATTTTGCTACGGCCATTAAGAAACGTAAACTCGTTGTATCGTTAAGGCTTTTCAGATCTCAGCGGATGTGCCCCGACGTATAAACTAATATTACTATAGGCAATAAAAATTGTGCGGTTAGCGCTAATGTTTTTACTTTCTTTTGTATATGTTTCGCTTCTGAATACTTCACTTGTTGGCCGCATCGGTGCTGCAAGCGAGACATGTCAAGCACTGCCGCGCTGCGCACTGGTGGTGCAAGTATCACTCTGCGTGCTTTCTCCTTGTTCTTTTTGCACCTTCTAACGTAGGGCCGTTATTCTAAAAACTCGCTAATATTTGCAGCGGTTTAAAGCAGAGGGATTTTTTAGTACGATCTGCAATGCTGACGCGTTCTTGTTTGGAGGTATCTACGTCGATCTCTATATTCAACCGCTCAAACCTTATTTACACATTCACTTTGGAACGAGCTGCCAGTACTCGGTTCAGCGCAGGATGCGTACACTCTGAAACAGTCACGCATCTCTGCTCGTTTAATTCGCGGTGACACTGCTAATACGCCATACAAAAATTGTTTGTAGACTTGTTCACTGTATACCTTAGGTAAGAAGCAAACATAATTCGATCGCGCGGAAGGTTTGTCCACCGATAATTCTGTCATCGTGTTTTATGATGTATGACCCGTTCGACTGCGGTGATATGGCAAATTGTAGTGAGCTTTAGTATTGCGGATACTACACTCAAAGAAAAAAAGGAGGAAAAGTGTAGTAACGGCGCGTCTTCCTCCTTCTACTGACGCGCCCCCAAGCGGACACGAGAAGAAGGGGGAACGATACGTTTTTCTCCTTCTCCAGGCAGACGGGAGAAAGCTTCCGCCCTCCCGACTGATCTTCTTTCGGTTTCGTTTTACGAGCACGTTGCGGGCATTATTTAATAAATGTTGTTGAGTTAATTGAGCATCACCGGCAGCGAGGGTCGCTTGTAATTCCGTCTCCCAGTCAAAACGTGCAGAACATTGCGGTTGCATTGACGTTTTTACCGTGAATTTTATGGAACGAGCAAACGAGGCCGTTAAAAACAGCGAAGTTCCGGAGCAGCGCCAGCAGCGCTACGTACACTGGGCTAAGATGGCCGCCTCCGAATTGCGGAACGACGTTTCGACGTTGACGATGCTGTCGAAACCGCGTAAACTGCGTCTAAGACAGGCAGGTTTTGCTGCCGGGTGCCTGCGTGGCTTCTGTGCTGAGTTCGGTTCTGTTTTCCGATGCCGTGTGCCAACAGGCAATCATCGCGATTCTGTATTTCTGCGTGTCACCAACATAGCAGCAACATCGCAATGGCAGTGTTGTGCGTTGTCAACAGAAGACTGGAATTATCGGCGATGTGACCGTGTGTTTGTTCGGGTATCCGTGGTGTTAAAACAAAATGAGATGACGTACACTGTCGGGCATTGATGCCTCTGGTCGGGCCGCGATCGGAAGGCGCGGGGTATCAGTGAGATTGACATTCCGCATTATATTAACGAGTTTACGACCGCTTGAGGGATTACGGTCCAATCGATCGACGTGCGGGTAGTCATGTTGGAACGCTGGTCTGAACCGTAGCTTCTATCGTAGCTGGGGTCAATGTGACTGTCGTCTTGCAATATCCTGGTGTCTCCTCCTCGATTGCGCTCTGAGGAGTGTTTGACGTAAGAGCACATGTTGAACTTAAAACAAACGAAACATAACTTATCTCGTCAGTACTGTTAGTAAAGATTAATAAGCAATTGTTTGTGCGCGGTACATCGTTAAAATATAGATGTAGAAACATAAGGTCATGTATCTAGTGGACAAAAATATGCAACATGGCTACAGCCCAATTGAGGGTCACTTGCAGATGCTAGTTTATCGCTCTAACACCCTCTACCTCGTTTGTGTATGCGCTCAATGTATACGTTCAGCTGATGCGAGTGGTATGTGTAATGTATCTACACGTATGCATAATAAAGGCGACCGAAGGGCCCGTAGAGTAATAATGGCGTGAACAAATAATTTTTTTGTAGTACATCAATTGGGCAGTACCTGGCGCCATCTAGCCTGGCTGCTTCCAATTAGTCTGCTTGACCCTGCCATCTCGTATCGAGCGATCTAACCTTCCTTCACGCTTCGCGGTACCGTGCAAAAATGTTTCGAATTTGCTCTTTTGAGAGCGGCTTTTGGTTTCGTGAATGATTTGCCTCTCCTCCTTGATGTGCAGTGCTCACGAAAGAATTCTGGCTTGAAGAATAGCAAAGGGAAGACGTAAAGTGCGCGAAGTAACTGGGTGTCGGTTGTCTCCGCTTGACATTGCAGTGCCGACGACGAGAAGACTGGGGGACTGCTTTCGAGAAGCTAGTTTCTTTACCTGCGGGGGAAGCCGCCTTCAGAAATGAATTGAGTTCGCGGAAAGGTAGTGTTACGGTTTTATTTGCTGCTCTCTCGCCCCTACAATAAAGTAGCATCCTCGTTAGACCATATTCAGCTCGATTTCTCGATTGGGGGCCGCCATAATAAGATGCAAGCGGCGAAGGAACTTTGCTACCCTGCTTTCAAGACGAGCGGTCCTCCCTTTCTAAAGGAACATAGGTTACAAGAGCATTCCTCCTTTTAGGGAGGACTATAGTGACCCCTTTTTTCTAAAAGTGTCGCGAATGCAAGCACTATGCGTTTGGGTCAGCGTTACGTGTTCCACACTGCGCGTCCGCGGAGCTCAAACTGTTGTCTTGGATTTGCGCATGGCGATGACGCGCTTGCGCAGCGTGAAGCACGCAACGCTGACGCAAACGCATAGCGCTAGCGATTGCTCATATGCGGAATACCCAACCTCTCTAGTGGCTCCACCGCCACACGAGGCTCGTATAGATCCCTCACGAACTTTCCAGCGAACGTGTGAACCAGATCGGAACGAAGTAACACTCCGCCTTGGCATTGACGGCACACACCACTGACTGCGTTAGTTGTCTTCGCGGCTCGTCTAATTATGTAGCGCAAGTAGTGCTGTATGCCTAGAGCACACAACAATGGGCCGAAATTTACGACCTGCCCCCCCCCCCTCCGCCCCCCCCCCCCTCCCGGTTCTCAAACGAACGGTGTCGATGCGCTACGCGCAAACATCAGTGACTCCACATTTTATGTGCGCTTCCAAGCAGCGACTCGCTCAATGGTACCGTAGAAATTCGTGCTCAGTGTGGATGGAGCCAGGGTACTTGATTCGGAAGTTTTCACGCTCGAGAAGCATGCGCCAGACGCAAAAGCCGGTTCTCCTCCCACTTCACCCCCACCGGACGCACATGGGCCTGTGCTATCGTTCTGCAACCGCCGCGCGGCTCAAGCGTGCCGCCTGCGATTTTACGTGCGACCGTAGGTAGGAATTTTGCGTGTTTTTTTTTGTTTCTAACATCTTACTCCAGTATGTTTGTTCGGTGAACATTGTCTTTACTTAATGCACGTTCTTCAACCACCTTTCTAAATGATTTTAGGTCCATATGTTCACCAACCGATGTATGCGGTTCCTTGAAACAGCCATCGATTCCTTTGACTGACCCCGTCGAATGGCTCTCAAAAAAATTTTTTTCTTCTTTAAACGGAGCTTGCAGCTCACACGGCGTCAGCAATATCAGTTGCAGGTCACTATACAGGAAAGTCAATTGTTTACCAAAATCAGCCCATCATTACTAGGTGACAGATCAACCAGCGCATGCTCCCAATAATTGCCAGCCAGGAAATGTTTGTGTGAAATGCTCTATACCAGGGTGTCGAACCGAACCCGAACCCGAACCGAAAACCGGATGGAAACCGTTATTTTTGACCAAACCGGAACAAAACCCAAACCGAAATCAAACGTTTCATATTGAACCCGAACCGGAATGAAACCATAATCTGGATGTGGCGGTTACCGGTTCAACCAAAAAGGTTCAGGGCCAATTGTGTCAATAATTGGTCTAAATGGGAAAAGCTGTGGGCGTATACTTTTCTTATGTTGCCAAGACTAATCCTACATACTGTGAGATATTTTTGCATTTCGTTTTTATTGCATAGGTCATAAAAAGTACATCATCGTCTGGAGATCTTCAACTTTCCTTTGTTTCTTCGATTGACTCCTGGCGGCGCGGTAGCGGCGGCGGCGATTTCTAAGCACTGCTTGGCCGCTTGGCTATGAAATGTCCAAGTGTAGGAGTGGATTGCGCCACAGTAGGCACGGGGGCCCGCGCTCCTGCGACTGTTTGACCTCAAGATGAACCACAGTTGCAGTCGATGAGTCATTTAGCCAATCGAGCGCTGGAGAGCGCACCACGTGACCTTCCGCTTGACTGCAGCGACACGCTGAAGGAAGCTGAAACAAGAACCGCACTGTATCGGCAGTATAGATTGTAGGGTGGCCTGTGGTCCTTTCCAATGAAAAGCAATATTTTCTTCAACGTGCTCGGAGTGAACTTACAACAGAAAAAAGAGAAAACATGGTTTGTCGGAGGTAACGTTACTCGGCGATGATTCGCCGGCGCGCCGCGCCCTGGTAGGAGGCCAGGAAGGAACGGGGGGGGGGGGGGACAAAAAAAGAAAAAGAAAATGTGCGTTTTTTTTTTTTGTGTGTAGGTTTGTCAGATTAGCAGGGCCTGCATGTCGCCTGTTTAACCATTTACTCATTTTGTTTGAAGTCCTCTTTCATCGCTCTTCAACTGAGCATTCGAGAACCGTCTTTCGCTGTGGTGGCATTTATCGGAACTTTTGTTCTGTGGCTGACAGTATAATGACCTGGTCTGAGTCCCTCAGACCGGGTCATTTGCATACAGCATTATTTGCGTCAAAAGACTAGGTGCACTAGACAAAGCATCTACCGATATCTTTAGAATACAGCGCTTGTTGGAATTGAAGCGCTGTCAAGATGTAGTCATGTCTTATATGCATGTTCACGTGACCAGTCATGACACATCGGTCAGTCTGGCCGATCTGCACATGACCGGGCACGTGAACACGCACGTATCACGAAATGTGACTACATCGTGACAGGCTTCTGTACCGCAGAGGGATCCTGCGTGGATTCTTGCCGATGTATACACGACCAGAGCTTAACGGGATTCGATGAATTACCTCAACCACGTACTTGACGTCCCAGTTTCTGTATTTTACTGCACATTTGTTTCTCCGTTCCCCTGTCAGCCACTCTGGGGCATAGCTGATATCTTACTGGGTGCCAAAAACAGATACCATGTATATAAAAACACGTGTGTGCACAGCAAAACAAACTAAAACATATGAGAGGGCAAGCAGTCTAGCTAGATACCTTTTAGTGTTTACAAAATCACAGCCCAGTGTGTGATCCTCACAGCCCAGCACCTGCATGTTTGTTGCTTCGGAAAGCGAGCAGCAGTCGCGCCGTACGCCCGGAACAATCGAGCGATGGCACCGGCCATAAGCTCTCTTTTTTGAAATGCCCATAGACTCTATCCCGAAAAATATGCCCTTCTGGCAGAGTTTCCCGAAATATCAGCAGCTGCGTGGGCAAAAAAACACCATAAAATGCGGTAGCCATTTGGCTATATACTTCACTCAAGAACATTAATATACAAGTAGTAGCATTGCCACACTAGTGGTAGGTCTTCCAGCGTCAGCGTCACTGTGCGTGAGTTTTTATATCTGCCTCACGAGAGAAGTAGCATTGGGATGGGCTCATGGCAAATATCTCGTGCTCAGAAAAGGCTGCAGGAAATGCTCGGTCAATATTCAAAGGTCGAGGAGTTAGGAACAGGTTCGGAACCGGTTCGCGCTTGTTAAAACCGGTGCAACCGGAGTGATATTGCGGGCTACCCTAAAACCGGAACCGGAACCGAACAGCCATACAATGCTACTGGAACCCGAACCCGAACTGAACCGAACCGGGAACCGAAATAATGACCGGTCTCGACACCCTGCTCTATACACAACAAGAAATGCACCCTGAAATGCTTTAATAGAAAGGGGGAATAGGTTCGCAGAAAATCTACGCTGCTTTCTATTTGATTGCAGTTCGACATTCATAGAGCATTAGCAATTTTGTCATATTAGAGTTGTAATATTGCGTACAGCAGCAAACGCAAGAGCTATGTTCTATAGGGTGTTTTTTTTAAGCTTAACAGATTTTTTCACAAATACATAAAAGCTAGATTATGCGGTTAGCGCAGGTGAGTTATACGTCCAGGAGGACATAATATAGGAGGCTAATCGTAACGATCAGTCGGCTAATTAGTTAAAATTCGTTAATGAACTTTTAATTAATGAAAATAGACATATAGTTCCAATTAGAAACTTGCTCAGCGTCATCGAAAACCACTAAATCAGTAATTTCAGAAAGACTTTGAGCGCGTGAGAAGCGTAGTAGTGCACCAAGTTAGCACGCGTGGAGCACGTACAAAGCTAGCGGTTGCGTGCTCCACGCAATTTTTCCGTCTCTTATCTCGCTCCAGCCTTGTACTGTACCTGCTCCACGAGCGGTAACATTAGTGCACCACTACGCTTCTACACGTCTCAAACTCTTCTGAAAATTACTGATTTAGTGGTTTTCGATGACGCTGAGCAAGTTTCTAATTGGAACTATATGTCTATTTTCATTAATTAAAAAGTTAATTCACGAATTTTAACTAATTAGACTGACTGATCGTCATGATTAGTCCCCATACTATGTCCCCCTGGCCTTATAACACACCTGCGCAGGCCGCATTAACTTAGCTGTTTATGTTGTTGTTTTTAAAAAACGCTGTGTGCGTGCTCCCCTACGCTATAAAAGCTATACGCCATGCGCTAATTCAAGACCGCAGTTGGGCTGCGCTCTACGCGTGCATGCACTTGCTCGATACGCAATACTAAAACTCACTATTAACTGCATTAGCGCCTTTCTTTGGGATCTTCTTACGTTGATGTCACCGCCGCCGTAGGGGATTTTTTTCTCTACTTTACGTGACATCAAAAGTGTTCTGTACTATTTTTGTCTCGGTGACGTCTTTATTTTTTTATATTTTTACTATTTTGAAATTGAAGCTTCTTATTTCTCACGGTCCAATTATGCACCATTGACTGATAGAAAAGGTTAGAGCCCGACTGCTGAAACGACATCAGTTTCCGTCCCTCAATAAACAGCGCAGATAGTAGTGTATAAGAGAATAGAGTAGTTAGTGATCGAGCCCCGATTTTTCTACACGCTTCAAGCGCTTAATTCAAAACGCGGAAATTCCGAGTATCTGAGCTGCGGACGAAAGCGCATCCCAAAGCCCAGTTGACTATGATGACAGCGCGCTGAGGGGGGGGGGGGCGACGAGTATTAGGATGGTTTTCCCGCTCCAAAGAAGGTCGATTTCCATATTTATACGGCGCACCCCCTAGCGCACAGCGGCTTCCAAACTAAGCAGAACGGAAGCGCAGTTCCATCAAGATTGCCAGTTAGGAAACCATTTTCCCGTGGTCCTATTTTAGGCTCTGATTGCATTTCGAGCAGGACAGGATTAGATCATTCTTGAAGGTAGAATAGTATTTCCAAACGAGGTCGAAACAACCGTGTCCTATAAAAGTGCATAAAAGGCGCAAAAAAATAAAAATGCAGCTAATCAAGATATAAGAATCAAGATAATATGTCTTACTCTGCAACCCTGTAGAAAGATTTCTTTTCCACTTTTACGTTCAGATAACTAAATATGCTCATCGTGGTTGCAAGACCTTGAAAACTACGATAGCCTTGACAACGTAGCAAAAAATAGCTGACGCCGAGCATAACAAAGTTCCTCCCGAATTGCCTAAATTAGAAATTTATTCTTGCGTGTCATTCACATTTTGCAGTTTCTTTAGACGTCCTTGAAGACCAGACGATTTCTTTCTTCTGACGAGCTCTTCAGCTTTGACGTTTCTGCTTCAGAATATTTGAGGAAATCAGCAGGAAGATTGGCGCGATGTCCTGGGTTTTCCAGGTATTTTGTGCAACCGCGCGCTGCCAGACAAGGCGGGCGTACACGGCGCACACTCTGAACAGGCACGTGTCGGCTCATTACATCGCGCCATCTGCCCTTGCCGTGGATGCGTCTCTCGTCTCCTGGTCTGACGAATTTATATGTCTACGACGTGCGCGTAGGCGCGGCGCCGGAGCATGCGCTCACGGCGCACTTGTGTTTTCACGCACTCGCTATACCCTTCTCTCCACACGGTACATGTTTTTCGAGGTTGCTGTACGTTTTCTAAACATATAAACCATCTAAATGCGTTTTTTTTCTAATCAATCATTTCTTCCGGCATTCATTATCGTCCACACGAGGCTGGCGAGGTTAGAGGAAGGTCTCCGTTGAATGATCAACAGTTTCTTGTTATATTGTCCCTGGAGCGTCAGAGGTGCGGTTGAGCCAACACCTCCTAGGACCAGAGGGGAAATGATGGCCGAGTGTGCTACCGTACCGCTACTACACCGGCCGGGGCACTTAGAGCACAGGCTCGCGCTGGAGAATTCCGGTGATCCTAGGTTAAATTCCCCCCCCTATAATCAGGATGACCATCGTACCGGTATACGGTGCTGCATCACTACCGCATGATGCCCTATCTGCAGCGGTATACTGCAATGGCAAAATTCCTCATCTACAGCGGATATCATTTACAGTGGTTAGACACGTTGTAACAACAGGAGAACAATTCGTGGACTGATGCATATTTGTATAACATTGTAAATGGTATAAATGATTCACAAGAGCTCACTCAGTCACATCTACTTGCACGTTCCTTGTAGGGTCTAGTAGACGTTTTACTTTGTTTTACCTTACCGATGTTTACCATGCTGCACCTATGACAGGCCTAGAATTGACGTATAACCATTTAGAACAGAATTGTGGATTATTAGTCTTGATATTTTTGATGAAGAGTGTAAATTTCGAAAGTTTGTTGAGACTATTGTTTTGTCCTAACATTTCGTTTTTATCCTGTTTAAAATTTTCCTACTAATTGACTCATTGTTAAGTGTACCACCAAGGAGGCGTTAGGCTGTTGCGGAGTTACTAAAAATAAAAACAAAATAAAACAAAATAAATATACCAGACGCCTATTGAAGGTGATTAACTCCTTATGCCTGAACATACACACAATCAAATATGTTTGCTTTAAAAATCGATGATATCCGGAATGCTTAAAGAGGCCTCCTCTATCGGGTTATTCTTTAACTTTCCTTAGGAAAGAGAATGGCCGTAAAAACTTGACGGGATAATATCTAGACCTGAAATTCGTCCTCTTTGTGCGTGACATTCACAGATGGTCATTCTTCTCTCGGGAACTTTAGGATGTCATTGTAAGCTCTCCGGACATTTGCTTACTCGGGCCGCATCGAGAAAGATCAGTTCTCTTTTGTGTGCGAATCTTGATAACGAAACTGATCAGATGACTTCTATTGGCGCTGTTTGTATTTGGGGGCAGTCTTTAGCATTACAGTATCAAAGACCTGCTACATAGCTTTGATCATCGGCGATCAAGGTACTAAAGTGCATGCGATCCAGTAGCTTTCGGTTCATTGCATCCAAAATGTGCGCCTAACTATATCGTACTGTGGCTTAGCATCGTCCCTCCGACACCAAAGTATGCATTTACAGTAATGCTTATGAAGCCTGCGCTCGTTTAAAGGATCGATGCAACGATTTCTTTTTCATTTGCGCAAATACCGCTTAGAACGAATCTCTGACGTTAATAACTCAGAAACACGCGTTCGTTTTTCACTACACGCAATCGGTCGCAGAAAAAGAAAATAACGACAAGCGTTCACCCCTTAACTCGAAGCCAGAACAAGCGGCCACGTGACCTGGAATCGATTACATGGTGCCAATCTTGCTCATAGCAACGCGCTAGGGTTGGCAAAGCACGGTACACGTGCCGAGTTCCAGACATCGTTATGGCTCGGCTATTGTCTTCATTGCAGGTATTGGACACGGGCCACTACCCGAATGCTTGTCGAGCTGATGATTATCATGAGCACAAGTCGAATGCCCACGCAATGCTCGGGTCTTATCTATGATTCGCATTCAAATATCGTCACTTGGGGTACTTCGGCTCCCAGTTACGTTATCAAGTTGTGCGATAGAGGGATTGAAGGAAAACGCTCGCTTTTGACCTTTAATTTCCACCGCAACAAAGGAAATAATTGGTCAGTGGCGTAGCGCGGGGAGTATACTTGGGTCCCACTAGTGCCAGTAAGCTCGTGTAAAGGGAAAAAAACAAAAAAAAACATCGAAAGCGACTATCCTTGCTCGGCCCGTTTAAGCTCCTACACGGGGCATATTCAACCACAGACTAAATCAATTACTCACTTCGAACCTCTAGTATTTCATTTTTGTTGGCTGGCTTCACCATTTGTTAGTGTTCGCCGCATATCGCGATGGGCGCTAGGTCGCCTTTTTTCCTTGCCGTTTTCGCAGCTATAGCTGTTAGTGGGACTCTGCGATTTCGATCCGTCTTCCGTGCTCTCTATCGACGCTGGCCATTTTCGGCACTCCGCCAAAACAATCCACGGGCCACTGATAACAAGATAACGAGAAAGCGACATAACATGTATGGTCATGCATGGTAGCAAGTTAACATGCATGGTTAATAAAACGGTCCCCTTGGGACAATTGGCACTGCACTGGTATAGGTACCCATGTGACCCAGGATTCGCCCAAACGTCAATTCTCGGGAGATACTTTAGAACATTACGAAGCATTCTGTATCAGAAAGCAAGGGAAAGCAAGTGCATTAGTTCCCCGTCAACGCACCTGACAGATAGTTTTATTTTTTAAGGCATAGCCGAAAAGATGGTACTAATAATGTGTGTTTGTTTCAATAAACCTTCGTTTGAGAGTGCACCTGGTCTTCTATGCTTCCTTTTCCCCTATTTATTCCGCACTTTTCGTTTAGCCATAGCCTCCTATACACTGACAAAGCCTGGCAGTTCACCACGAGATGCGGCCGCCAAAATGGAAAGGGTGGAGTGACAGAAAACGGATGAGAGGAGAGCCACGTGACTGGCGCCCCGCTGCGGCGTGACGCCGAAACACACCTCTCCCGAGAGAACAAGTGCGTTTCGGGTCCTCGCCACTGAAAAAGCTGTGCGCTGACGTCCAGGTTCCCGGATAAATGGATAAATGGCTCTTTGATGCTCTGTGCTACCAGATCCTCGCGCTCCAAATCTGCGAAAGGGCATTCTATGGCTCCGTCGTCGAACTGCCAGGCTTTGTGAGCATAGAGGAGGCTATGGTTTATCACGAGTGACTATTTGTACCAAAGTGACGTACAAAAACACGCTCCCTTTTTCGCACTCAGCTGAAATGCTATCTACTTAATACGTACACATTGGTTCCAATACCTATACAATTTTCGTCCGGTGTGTCCCTCGGTTTAATACGAAACGCCTACGTGGACTCTATTGTGCGTGCTCGGACCATTAACGTTCATTCAGTCCATCTGCTCCAAAATGACACCTCAGCGGCTCCGAAGTCACACCTCAGCTGTGGCTGTGTTTCACCTTAAGTGTTAAGTGAGTGTTACAATGTTTGTCCTCTGGGAGGCGTAGCCACCGTTAGAGTTAGAACTTCCTACAGTCGGTGACAGGTTGAGCGTTGTGGAGAAGCTCCTCCCAGCTCTTTGCATTTTAGCTGAGCGAGCGCTGGAGAGAAGGTGGCCTCCTCCACAGCGTTTGCTCTGCTAGGGTGGAAAGAGGTGGGAAGAGCTTGCCATGAACTCTTAACCTATCCCCGTTTATAGTGAAGCAGCGGACAGCATTTTCGCACGGCGACTTAGCCCTTCTTCGAAGTTCGGCTGCAAGATTCTCTGTATAAGTTCAAGGTAAAATGCACACGACGAAATATTACGCGACCTATATATAAACTCACGAATCTCTCAACGCTCATATAAGAAAAAAAAGAAAAAGATGTCGGGTGTTGGCACCGCCGACTTTGTTTACGGCCTTGCAAGATCCGGTTTTGTCTCCTTTATTTAGACTTTCGGGCTTATTCGAGCCTCCGACATGAAAACGAGGACGGGACCGGGCCGACACCCAGACTTAGGGACGTGACTCGCGTTGTTTCGCCGAAAGACTTTTCTGCCTTTTTTTTTTTTTTTTTTTCTTCGGATTTTGTGTAAACGTGCGCGTACTTGGCTGTCCCGGACCACTCTCACCTCGGCCGCTACCACGGGTTGGTGACAGAATTGATGATGAAAGAGATCATGTTATCTAGGTGTTTCGAGCCTTCCAGACCCATGTTGGGCTTCTGGCAGGGGACATCGTTTTCCTTTGCGTATTTGTGGATACGTCTGTGAACGGGTGAGTTTCCGTCGGTGCGAAAGGTGGACAGTAGGAATGTGCGAAATGGGGGTTCGAATAAAATAGCACCGTGTAGTTTAGAGCGAAAGGTCTTCACAGGTAAAAAAGAAGCCAGCGGTTTCGACGCTAAGAATGCCACTGCGTCATTCGATTTGAACCACTATTCGCATGCCTTTATCGTAAAATGTCTACAATGCGCCGTGTTTTGCAAGTGGGGAACACAAACTCTATGACAAAGACCGCATTGCAAACGAACGATACGTTCATAGAATTAATTCGCAGTTATATGTATACGCTTATAACGTTGTCTAAAACCTGCATCGTCATGCCTGTCTACAAATAAAAAAAGATAACGTATTTTGATGAGCGCTCAACCTGAGTTGCATGCATCGCTAGAACAAAGCGCTCGGTTTTCGATTGATTCGAACATAACGTTGTTTTCGTGGAGTCTCAGGCTGGTTTTATATACTTGGCTATAAAAACCTTTCGGCGGTTGCCCATGTTAGACCTCAGTGGTTCGCTTTCCTTATCCAGGTTAACATTGTATTAGTTACTTTATTTCTATCAATTCTGCGCTTCTGGTAGTCGACAGCAGGAGAGTGGTACATCACAATCCAGAAAATATCTGTCGACTTAGTTACCGATAGTGGTAAATGTTAGAAAGTTATTTTCTTAAAAATTATACCACGCGTATTTAATAGTTTCTTTTCATGTTTGAGTATTTCTTGTTAGAAGTGTGACTACGACGACGAATAATTTGGAAATTGGTTGCAGAAGTGGAAGCGGTCCTCTTTTCATGTGACTTGCTTACTGTTTGCAATATGCTTTCTTAAATGAAAATAGGTATTACAGTTTGGATTATTGATGTGAACGATTTAACTCATGCCCGTCCTTTAATTTCCTTTACAGAAGTGCTGTACAGACGAAACGTTCAGTTCCCCGGACAGCTTGTACGGTAAGGAAGGCAACTCAATGTTAATAGTCATCAACTTAACATCCCTATTCTTAGTTTCAACTTAAGTCCAGAGGCAGCCGATGCTACCAGCTAGTGGGACCAATAAAGCAGCGTCAAAAGCACAAGTCACTTGGCCTTTTGTTGTATTTATGATTGGTTCAGCGATGATAGAACACGTACATAAACTTGAGGAACACCGTGGATGGTACCCTTTTAGACGCCGTCTGATTGGTTCCCTCAGCCGGTAGTGTTGGCTGCGTCTGAACCTAAGCAGAAACCAAGTATAGAGTGAACAGCATGAAGTATAGTATCGGTTTTTCCAAAGAAATCATATTACTTTTTTCGTTTTTCATAATTTTACATCAGTAAAGCATTTGCGATATTTTACCGATATGATCGGAGGTATATATTTACCCGCTTTATTTTTTAGATACGCGACTCAGCGCATTTTAAACCTTTGAGTGAGATAATGGATGTTTCATGTATAATGAACTCGCTTTTTCGAACTTGATCCTAAAGTAGAGCGGACTGCAAATGTGTGAATTATGGTGCAGAATTTTTTTAGAAATCCAGAACTTATAATGCCTATTGAACATCAATTAATAACTCTTTGCGTTAGTGTACTTAAAAAAAAGTTACAACGACCATATTTTAAAAAAATTCATGGTAGGCTGTGTTTAAGGATCGGTCTTTAAAATGTGCTTAGACGGTGATAACCGCCGCATGACGTCACGATGTCAAGTTTTGTAGCAGGACTTCATGTTTGGGGTGTCAAGTCACTGTGTTACCGGATGCCTGTATATCACTAACCTGACGTCACGTGACGTCACAGCGTTAAGCCATGCTGATGTTAGGCCACGTGTCACTTTGACGTCACGCGAAGGGTCAGTGACGTCACGGCGTGAAGTAATGGCGTTACGTGAGGTCACATCACCTGTCAGTGTCACCTGACACTCTGGGGTAACAAAGCTTGACGTCACGCGACATGGTGTCACATTGTCAGGTCGTGGTGCGACGTATCCCGTGAGCTGGTGTTCCGTGACGTCATGGTGTTTCGTGACGCCACGTTACGTTAATCTTGACTTCACCTGGTGTGGTCATCTGACAACCCGGCGTCAAGTTGTGCTGTCACCTGGTGCAGTGCCACGGAGAAAGTTGAAGAGCAAAAAGAGAAATATGTAATGTTGGCATGCATAAACATCGGCCTTGGCCATAGATATATCATACGAGATGGGCGTGTATGTGTGACAATTCTAAAAGGTGTAGAATGTTGTTTGAGGTCAGAGCCCAGGAGGGGCTGTATCAAACTAACGTATAAATATCAGAATTTGTTCTTTATAAACAGTGTGTAAAGTGTGGGGAGATGACGACTGAACATTTGATACTCTATTGTAATGTGCTTCAGCTTTCAGTTGCCGAAGGCGAGACTGATGTATTAATATTGAGGTTCACGGACAGTTAGTAACTTCCGCCGTTGGGAAGGATGAGATGACGGAAGATAGTTCTGGGGGCATTAGCCGAGCGGAGGATAAATATTTTTCGTGGCACCTGGCTGTGAAGATGCGCGAACTTCGCACGGATAAATATTTTTAGATCTGAGTATTAAGAAAAAAAACACGAAAAACGTCATTTTGTGTATAGTGAATAGAGGCTAATCGTTGAAACAAAAGGTCAGGTGTCTTTGATTTTCATCCGTCTATCCGTATATATATACATCAAAAGAATCGTTTCAATCGACTTAGTTCCTATGACAAAAAATATGAGAGGAGTGATTTTTTAATATTTGAAAGGAGAGAATATACAATATATTATCATACTGCTTGTGTAATATAAACGAACAAAAGGGTGAGCTGTATATTTAATTAGTAAAAAATGATATATATTTTTTTCTCCACTTTTATGTTCCTGAGAAAAAGGCCACCTAACTGAAGCGTTTATGTACAATCCCACATATTGTTTTATTTGCACCTGTTACGCTCTCCGGCTGTGAATGACCAGGGATATCTCAAAGGTTAAACAAATCACTACCATTTTGTAATCCGTTTCACTTTAGTGCAAGGGAAACCAATGCTGCGTGCGCGAGCATCGCGCTTGGATCATAGCTGCTGTGTATGCGCGTTCGCACACTGCAGGCGCTGTTCAAGACGACAGCCTGACTGTTCTAGCTTCCTCTTTTCTCACGCTTGAAGCGCAACTCCGGACAAATATTTAATCAGTATGAATAACTGGTATCACTTTAGTGGCATAAAATATGATCACAGCCGAAATATTACATGAATTGAAGCCGCGTACACCGCTAAAACCGATATTAAAGATGCGAACAGCTGCTCTTTAGCAGGCGGCCAGCGAGAATGTTGTCAGTCAAGCAACACTGCGCTACGACATACCGTTGGGGCATTGCTTTTCTCCCATGCCTTTCCTTCGTCGAGTAAGGTAGTGGTTACTAATTAAAACAGCTTCCCGCGTTTTCCTTTTTTTATCTTTTAGCGCTTTCCGTGAGCCTCGAGTGGATCCTCTTCTGTATATTAGTGGTCCTGTGCGTGAACTATGCAATCAAGCTGCAATGTTGTGCTCTTCACCACCGCATGAACGCGCCAAATGCTAGCGTCATAATTGCCCCAGAAAGTGGCGTCTCCTTAGCGGAGAATCAGGGCTCTACAATGCTCGACATGCGTGAGCGTCCCCCGTAAGCTCTCTTGAAACTAAAGCAACTGTTCAGGCGTGCTGGTTCAATACTAACATGGTGACCCGAAATCGGGTGGAATACAACACAAAGCACCAAACACAGCTGATGTTTTCTTAATAAAACTTCAGTTCTATGGAGCTTTGTGTTGTCCGTCCCGTTTTTCACCCGCTCCTGTGTTACCAGGCCAGGCATTTTTCGTATTTATATCAACCTAGCGATATAGCTAGCTACTCCACCTCGCAATCCCTTGTATTGTGCATAGTACCCAAGTTCTGGAGCACGCACCTACAAACAGCCGTACAACATGTGAGGCTCAAGCCGCTCAATCGTATGATGCTGGCAGAATTAACTTCCTCAACTTATGTATGCCATAGATTTTCATTTCCGGGAGCATGAAACAGGAATATAGCAATGCATGTTGCACGCCGTCGGCGGCACCCAGTGTTCGGCAGCGAACCCGTTCTTTTCTTCAATTATGCTGAGCCTGGAACTTGCTTTTTAGACGCTAGCTTTGTGAATTCGCAATGGTATTTCTATACATACGCTGTATAATTACGACACAAAGGACTAAAATGAAAGCCACTTACCTTACTTCTTGAAACTGATACCTCGGCTAGATCAGCTGTATGTCTTGCCGCGTACCTAAGCACCAGCGTGACGTCATGGTCTCCGTACAGCTGATGGTCAGTGTTGCCGACTGTCTCAAACAGATAGTTTCGGTTTTGCCGTACGCGCCCGAAATCAAACTGAGTCATGATATATAAATAATTGTGTGTTGACTGCATGTTTAGGCAGTCGGACGTTAGTTAACTTCTATGGACGTCTGGTGTCTCAGCTGCAGATGAAATATATATAGTCTTGTGCGAATAGTGAAATTTTAACTCGAATCGAATGCGAATGAAAAAGTGCCGAATAATGGCCAAAGAGTTGAATGTAGAATCGAATAAAAATACCAAAACTGTTCATTCGCAATTTTCACACAACTGAACGAAAACAAAGCATCATAGATGAGAAGATAAAAAAAGAGCTCTTCCTGTTCTAATTCCTGCAGGGCACGCGGAACGAAGAGAAACTAGCACGAATAAAACGGTGTTAATGATTAATGACAAACTTTAACTCGCAATCACACTGCTCATATATCATACAAGATACATGTTGTTCGCTCAGACATGCTGACAGCATTTTTTGTGGACACTCCTCATGCATCTTCGAAGCATGTTTGCTTGCAACATTTGTGTTTCGAAAGTGTACTACCAATGTGTCAGGGCAGTCACACAAGTAAGGAACATGCCTCATAGGGTGTCTGCGGTCTCTTTCAATGTGACTGCGGGTGAAGACATCACTTACTTATATGTTCATCCATCCACGTGTGTATACGCAGCGTGCCGGATACACTGAGCTCTTTTGTAGTAGGCTGGATTGCGGATCGCGAGCCCATCGGTGGCACCACCGGCGGCCATTACTTGACTCCATGCAATCCACGCAAGTCTATGGGAGAAACACACAAAAGTTGGAATATTGAAGCTGTACGCTGTGTTTGAAGGCGAGTATCTTATGATGCTTGGGAGAAGAGCGTGTTGGTTCAAGTGATGGATGAAGAAAGAAAAACAATTAGCATTGCGACGACACAAAGTGTTTTCCCAGTGTTAATTGTTTATTCTTTCTTCATCCATCTATCTTATGATGTGATGCGATCATTATATCAGATGTTTATAGATTGAATCGATATATGTCAAGCGCTCGAACGCCGATGAAAAAAATCAAACGTACCGGTGCACAAACGGCTGAGCTGGTAAGCTAGCTGTTGTAGTGAAGTAAACAAAGGAGCTTGCCGTCAGTAAGATCGTCCTCGGGGAAGCCCAGAAGTTGAGGAATGTCGGAAAAGTTCCATGTTGACAGCGGCTTTCCGGGAGTGAGCGAATTCCGCGTAGCAAAGTCTTCAAGCTTGTCGTCTGCTAAACCAAACTCATACAAACCACCAGTGACTCCGCGGTAACTATAAGTAACCCTCGTCTTATTGAGCTGCACTACATGTTTCGCCCAGCAGAGTAATTCGCGAACACAAAAATGTATTTACAAGAACTGCGAGGGCTGTCAGTTTTAATTTTTCTCCACAAGCTATTTGACGGATATCCTGAAAAGCAGCCAAAACGTTTAAATGGCGACGACAGCTTAGAAACGGGGAAACTGCACTTTTTTCGTTTTTCCCATATAGCCCCATGCATTAGCTGGTGTCAAACGATGGCTGCCGGTAGTGCCAATCGACCCCAGCAAGATAAGTCTCGATCCGCGATTCAGCCTACTAGAATATATATCAGTGGCTGGATAGATTGGAGTGCATGGCTGATCCGTTTGAATCGGGCGACGTCTTGCGTCACCTAGGCATCGTCACCCTTGCACCTCGGCATCGCGACGAGCTACGAGCTTGTGGAAAACTGGTTTCATTAGAGCTTTATTCGTAGTTCGGTAATAATTTATTAAAATGTGGACGTAACAACTGAGAAATGCGCTCCTGAATAAGCCTGCATTTTTGCAAACAGTTTCAATATTCTATTAATCAAATTATTCGAAAACCCGAATACTAAGAATCCTCGAGCTTAACAGAATTATTTAGACAATAATTACTTGATACGAATTCTAAACTTGAATATTCGTAAACCGCTAGAAATTTAGCTAGTGCAGTACAACCGCTAGCCTGGTGTCTTTGACGTGCACCACGCAATGGTGATACACGACCGCACGCCGGTACGATGCTTGCTCTAATCGAAACGGGCAGTGGTGGGGATTGAAACCAAGGTACATGGATTCAGCAGCACCATGATATTCACAGAACTACCTCAAATATCGAGGAAAAATACACCTTGCGATTAAGGAACACTGACGGAGCTGCAAACACTCGTAATCCCAAATTTGAAAACATTGGCCGGAGTTTCCGTTTAAGGGGAAACGCAATATAGAGATGAATGTAACCCAAATGGAGGGTCGCGTCATAGCACGTCAGAACCAATTTCTTCTTAGTCGTTGTTTGTCACAGCATTTCTCTGGCTTGCCGTCGAAATAGGTATTGCCGCAAGTCATACTGTTGAGGTAATCAGTAAATAAACGGCCCTCCCATCATCATGTGCCTTGCGCAACAGTTTGCGAAAACTGCGGTCCGCTTACACGTGTGTGTTTTCTCTGCGCTATTAAGGCCATAAGTGAACGTAGACTCGATGAGGCTGCACTTAGGGCCGTGTCTGTGCGTCCCCTTTGATTTATGAACCGAGATTCTTTGCTATTGCATCAGCGTTCTTCTTTTGCTTCGCAAGAAAAGAACAACGAAACGCGACTCTGAGAAGGTATTTCGTCACGTCACTGGGATGGCCTCTTTACGTAGGGTATTAAACCCACAGCGTTATTCTGTGCTTCTTCTGCGTACCTGTCCCCGAAGAGTTGTCCTGTGCCATTCTTTATGGCAGCGCACGCAGAAATCTATTCATGGCGATCTGCTGAGACATTTAGGAGAATGATAAGCCGCTAAGGAAAATGTTTTTCTACAAGTTTAGGTCTGTGGTACGACAGTTTTTATCTTCAGGTGTTCACGTATGGCTCAGTGACGAATGATCGGATCTTCAGTTTCTACATCGAAATGGCTTCACGGCCTCGTCGCTCACCCAGCTTCGTCCGTAGATCGCAGTGAATGGCTCTCTGGTGCTTTTGCGGAAAAATAGACGCGAGGCTAGTTTCGAAAACCAGGGAACGAATGGGCTTTCAGCAAGAAATTGCACCATAAAGACTCAGTCAATCTGCTCATACAGAAGGACATGGTGTTTGATACAGACGTGACGACTGCGGGCACGCGTCAAGCATAAGCATATTTGCTTCGATCATGCTTGTTTATGAAGCATATTTGTTTCGAACATGTCTAAAAGCAGGTCTTGGTATGGCCATAATGACAGGATTGTCTTACATTAGAAAAACACAACTCAGACAGTGGCTTTCAAATCAAAGTCTAATGGAGATCTTACATATTTTAACCGGTTTAGATTCAACCACGTTCCAAAATATTTCTTAGTAAACACATTGTTTGTTCGTGCTACCAACTTCGGCCTGAAAACCCCGATGACAGACCTATCACGAAGTTCCGGTTGGATTAAAAGGAATTAAGGAAGTGTTACGCTCAGGTGAGGTTTCATCCGTCTCAGCTGTAGTGCACTCGTCGGACATAATTAAAAACACATATTAAACTAGACCACACTTCTGCGTTAATCACTCTTCGGATGTTTGTATTTTTGCTAAGAACTGAGACCGACATGTTCACAACAAGCGCATATGAAGTATTGGATGCATGGATGTCTGACAATCTGGCCCTAAACTTAGGGCCTTTTTATTTTTTAATAAAGTTTTATCCTCTTCATTCTTCCTGACAACGAAGACAGTTAGCTATCGTGCTTGTCTCGTGCGACAGAGCTTGCGTGCGACGGCGCTTGCCGCGTCTTTTTGTGACGTGTTCAAGTACGTTAGGCATACGGTTTAGTGCACACCAACTTTCCCGATTCCCGATCTAGTAGCGCGAATTTCCTAAAGGCAAAAGCTTAGGCCTAGCGAGGAGGGAGATGCTGCAGGCGCTTGAGGATATGCGGAATGTTGCGTACCTATGGAGAAACCGTTTTTTGCTGCGCGAAACGCCCATCCACTTTCGAACCTAAACGCTTTGCTTCTTGTTGTAGGCGACGTTATCGTTGTACGAATTAATAGTAAATACCGAATCGTTCGGACAAACCAACTGCAATCTTGCTTCAATCGCCCGCTTTTACGTTTTAAATGATGGCAGACAGAAGCCTCCAGCAGACTCTAGGAGCGCCGGAGAGTGCGAAGAGCAATCCGAAGTCGCTGTTACCCGAGTTGCGAAAATCGTGCCATCATAAACGAAGGGGCGTGGAGGAAAAACAATAAAACCGCCGTGCCACGACATAACCTGGCCGGTTTGACTCGTTCCTTTTCCTTCAACAAGACCGCACCAGAAATAAGCGCCGCGACAGAAACGGACACGAAGTAAAATACACACACGCACAAAGGCCAAAAAAAAAAACAGACACAGCCAATACTCAGACGAGAGAGAAAGTTATTAGTCGACTGGTTTTCCTCAATCAAATTGCCCGCCCGGGTCACAATAACTGGCTCCCTGTTGCCGAAGTTCCGGCTGATGGTATCCCTCCTTACGCAAAGCACCGAGCAATGCGAGAGTGAGAGCGAGGGCGAGAAGGTAGTTTCTCTTCTCCTTTCGCAGTGCGTCAGACGGGTAGAACTTTCAGCCCGCCTTGCGGTAAAACCTGCGTTCCAGGTTCAGCCACTGCTCCGACGTTGAGTTTGTTGGTTGCGGCGTAGCTCGGCAATGCGGCGAAGGAAATCCTGGAAGCGTTTGAGGGATTCAGCGCCCCCGCTTTTGTTTGTCTCTCACCTGTGAAGTACAGGCGTCCGCTCATCCCTGTGCGTGCGTGATGTATGTGCACCTGCGTCAGCTTCGCTTAGGAACGCCGCCGTCGTCAGCCGAGGTAGTGGCTTGTTTTCAGCTTCTGCGTCCGGTGTGAGTTCGCAAAGCTCCCGCTCTTCTCGATAACTCGACTCCTTCCATTCCTTTTTGGTTACGGGACTCTTGTAAAAGGGTAAGCTTCTTTTTTATTTTTTACTTTACTAGCTCCTCTTCCCAGGTGTATCGCATTTACTACGTTGGCCTCGATTGTTTGTGTAAATTTACTCCTTTCATACAAACCGTTGTTAATAGCTACGAATGACCTGGGTGATGTACTCAAAAGAGGTCTCTTTTAGCTGTGTTAATCATGAATATTGTTTGAGCTCTAAAGTAACGCGTAAAAAATGAAGGTTGTATAGACTAACAGGCTGTTTACAAGCAGTCCGCGTTTACCCACTCCGGGTGTGGGCACTGCGCGCGCGAGGATCCGAGATAAGTCAAGCGTCTGGACATGCTGAGAACGCACAGCAGCGCCACCGCAGTGGTGTCACGTCAGAGAGTTGAGTTGTGTATAAGGTTGTCTGAAATACCCAAGTCGGATCTAAAATGAGCCGTTTTATTTTCCGCCTGCACGTAGCAACCAAAACTTTTCGTCGAATGTGTTTTTACCAGGTCGGTTTTATCATGTAAAACTACGAAGCGTGGTTCTCTTTCTGTAAAAAATAGGTCCAACAAATTTGCCAGGGTCAATGGCGGAACAGAACCGAGTGGCTGGGCGCGTTTGATACATGGCGCTAACTCCGTATCGAGACAGCTGGCGACCATCGTAGTCGAACAAAAAGGAACATAATCTTTTTGTAATGTACTTTTCGTTTCAAAATAAATGCAGACAATAAAATCACAACTTAAAGTAAACCAAAATTTAAAAAGAAAAACGCGGTTGCATAACGATGGTGCTCTTGCTGCCAACGGATTCCTTCTGCGTGTCGTCTGCTCCTTTTCGCCGGTCGGCTTCACCTTCCGACACTGCTCCCGACGCCATCTTTCAATACGCGCGCCAAACGGGGCCACGACTCGACTCGGTCGTCTGCGTCGCCGCCCCACTTGACCCTGGCAAGTTTCTTGGCCCTATGTTTTAGGGAAAGGGAGCTACGCTTTGTAATATAACAAGATAAGACCGACTTGTGAAATACCTCTGACGAAAAGTTTAGCCGCTACGTGCAGGCGCCGCTTTGTACGGCCCATTTTAGATCGAGCATGGATATTTATTAGGTTTTAGGAACTGCTTTTTTTAAGCAATAAAAGCTACGCTCGCGTGTTTTGTGCAGGTGAATTATTCGGTTGGGGGACGTAATATAGGGGCCTGATCGTCACGATAAATCAAGTAAAATTTTGTATTTTTTTATAGGTGCATATAAACATATGGTTCCAACTAGTAACTTGTTGATCGTCATCACAAACCACTAGATTAGTACAGTTTAGGAAGAATTCGAGCGTGTGAGAATCGCGGTGGTGCGCTAAACACCACTCGAGCAACATGCGCGATGCTGGCGCTGGAAAGGAAAAATCGATATCGCGGTCTTTCCGTTCCATTTCATCCGCTATTTTGTTCCGCCAGCCTTGTGCCGGTTGCACGAGTGAAAACGTTTGAGCACGACCCGCTTCCTACGCTCTCAGTTTTTCTCACCTTTCACGGTTCAGTGGTTTCGATGACGCTCAGCAAGTTTCAAATTGGAACCATATGTTCAATTTTCCTTATAAAAAGTTAAGCGATTTTAGTTAAATAATCGCCTCATCTGGACGATTAGACCTCTATATTGTCCTCCTGGCAGTATATTTCACCTGCACAACCGCAGTAGTGTAGCTTTCATAGCTTTCCGAAACGAATATGGAACGCCTAAAAATAACACCCCCTGTCGAAATTTCTGTGCAGATTCTGTTTTAGAATTGAATTTATAGTTTTTTTTAACTATTTAATCTTTTTTTAATTCAGCCTTAATCGAAGACGTCTTGAAAGCTTTTATGGCATAAAATAATTTGATTGATTTTGAAGTAATCAATCAATCAATGTATTTCTAGTAAGAATTGATAGGCAGGAATGCGAAGAACAGGGGATTCGCATTCTACTGACGCTTACTTATATATTCATTGGCCTGATAAAAATCTTGCAAAGGTTATTATACCACGAACAGTTACACTTGTTAAACTTGAGGAAGAAAACGAGAAGGACGGACAACCACTTGTACTTCTCCGTATCTTTCAGCAGTAGAAGTTCGCATATATTTGCTAAGTATATTTTTTTCCGGTAAGAAATTGTTTTCATCTGCATAATCAACGTTGTAATTTTGACGTCACATCAAATGCGCTTCGCTCAAAAGCAGTAATGGAGCGAATGCTGCAATTATTAAAATCCTTGCCTTAAAGGGGCCATGAGACGAATTTTGGGCTGGGATGAATGATTTTAAATTGGGACTTTACTAATCGCATATCGTTTAGTTGGCCAAAAGAAAGAGGGTAGAAAGTCAAAAGCCAGCTTTTCGGTACGAAAATTTGAAAATATAGCGGACTATTTGGTACCTTCTTTCCTTCGAAAGCTATCCGCCTTTTCACTATGATACATCCGCGGTTCCCAAAGCGCGTCAGCGGTCCCAACCTCACGTCAGCCGAGCCCAGCTCACGCATTGGACACGAGAACTGCGTCACTCGGACGTATGCGCTCGTCAACAATCATTCCGTCGACGAATTTTTGGATTCGCGTTCGTGGCCAATGAGTGCCCTGACGGAACTTATCGTCACTGGGGAATGACAAGTTCTATGGTGTGCATAAAAAGCAACGGTGGAAGCTAGGAGTCATCGCACCGGTGCCGAAAAATGTCACGACGACGTGATTTCACAATTTGCATTTGAGTTGAGGATTAAAGCTAAGGAGGAAGAAGTCGGAAAATCGTTTCATGACCCCTTAAAATGTGCTTTTACTGTACTAGCTGGAACGCCTATCCGAACTATGAGCATTCGTTGTAGAGGTGAAAGATTTAAAGCCCCTTCCACAGGCAACTAGCGAGCGCTCGGCGAGCGTTGGCCGAGCGGATTCTTGCTCCCCTCGCGAGATGCGAGCAATCTCTCCGTGTCGCGCTTGTAGATCTGGAGTCGGTGGAGCACTCGCGAGCGGCTCCAACCGATCCGTGGGAAAGTGGCGGAGCGCGTCGAGCGGTCCGGAGTAGTTCTCCTCGCAATCTTTTTTGGAGGAGTTCGATCTGTAGTCACTCGCATACATTTCAGTTTCGTTATCAACGTTGATTGGCTTTTAAATAAAAATTTCGTTTTTGGTCATATTAGATCTTATTTATTTATTTTTAATTGGTTTAAACCTGTTGTACCGTTTGGGGGGGGGGAAGTACAGAGACAAATTTTATTTTTATTCATTTTAGCTCCTACTTAGAAATTCGCCGAAAGTTGTTATCAACGCTCCCACGAGGAAGTGAAGGAGTTTCGCGGCTTTTTTGTTTCGATTGCTGGATGGGCTCTCTTGCCGTGCTTGCTTTCGTTCCTTTCGTCATGACCGGCTCGACCGAGCATACCGCGTCGATGACATCGTTGCAGTTAATATTAGGAGGTCTAATAAAACGCAGTGACAGCGAAAGCAGCGACAGTGACGAAGATGACGAAGATACCAGCTTAGCTGCAGCTCGAGTGACGACGAGGCAGCCGTTCTCGGCGAAGTGTTTGCCGAGTCGTTCGCCTTGCCAGCGAAAAGGCCCAAGACATTGCGTTACGTCGAAGACGTTGTGCGCGCCTATTCGGACGAAGAGCTGTATGTCGTTTGTTCGTTGAGTGGTAATTTGTAATGTAATTGGAATAATTAAAAGACAATGCGCCAAATATTCCACAGATGGAAGTCGCCTTCGGAGATGACTATCTCTTCACGCCATACGTGTTTGGTATTGCTTAATTGCATCCTAACGACTCGTACAATTACTTTTAGTTGTATTCATCGGGTTTTTCGATAACTGTAAGGAAAAATAAATTGTCTTAACGTCAAGGTCACCGTTAACCTAGTAGTAAGCAATCTTGGGTGCTTCCGATCCGAAGTTCATGCTTTCAGCAAGATGGCGATGGGAACCGAAACTGTTAAAAAGCGAAAGCAGACAGACCCTCTGAAAGTGGTGGCGCTGAGAGCGTTACGCTCGATCTGCTCCGCAGCGCGTGCCACTGGAGTGGATCACGGGAGCGATTGCTTACGGAGGCTGACCGCTCGACTACCGCTAGCGCACAGCTCTCGGCATTTGCCAGGGGAAGGGGCTATTAGAGCCGTACTCAAAACGCTGCTGGTAACGGTTTTTTAATATATTTTTTTAATGAATTGCGTGGCGATTGCACCCGTAAATTTCCACGTACACAATATGAATAGATTGCACTTGTTACTGGTTGCGTATTACACTCTAAAATATCCTGAACAAACTTTACCGCATGTAATAAATGAATGAATTCTTTATTTTCTTCCCACAAGAAAGGTGGCAGCTAGGGCAAAAAGCTGATACAAGAGCAAGTTGAATGGGCCCTAGCTATAAAGTGGCAGCTGTAAACGTTCAGCAGCTGCTCACTATGCTGTAATTTTACCAAGAAAATTTTTGCGTACATAACTCATCTAGCTTGCATACACGTGAGGGCCCATTGAACAGTTTTGTCTCTTTTAAAAGAAATAAACGAAACACGTATTCAACACTTGGCAATAGAAACACAACAGAAACAACTGCTTCTGAACATGAACGAAATGACGCATAGTGAACGGCTATTCACTGTGCTGAACGCTGTATCTTGAGAGGTTCTTGGGGCCAGGTTCAGCCTCCATCATTTTCAAGTCAATACAGTTCTCATTCCAACTTCCGAAAACCCAAATAAGCTAGAAGCCACCACTCCAATTGCTCTTTGTAATAATGGCCGACAAGATATATGCCAAAAAATGACCAGTCGCTTGGACAGAAAGCTTCCGAATGCGACAGAAACTTTTGAAATTGACAATGGTACGAAGCCGGGATTTCGAACAGTTTATGATGGATACGATGAGCTTAATTAATGCTTCTCAATGCATCACTTTGGTGCTCAACAAATGCTAATTGGTTAAAGTACAATGAACGTGCATAGAAAACTAACCGCCTGGTGCGCTGTTTCAGAAGTCATACGACCGATAACATGAGGTTTGTAACCAACCAATTTCTTGCGCCAATTAGTCCTCGAGATAGAAAGAGAGAGAGAGAGAGAGCGTGGGGTATTGGTTTGTGTATGTGTATGTGTGTTGTGGGGGGGGGGTGTGAGTGGGTGGTGTGGGTGGGGTGGGTGGGTGTGGGTGGAGGGGTGCGGCTGCCTCCTGGTAGCGCGCCAGGGCCCGTATTATCACATCGCCTCGCGGGCCGGATCCCGCGGGCCGCCGGTCGCCGACCTCTGTTATAAGAATGAAGAACAACAATTTCGAATGGCGAAGCGGAAGGTGTTAGCATAACAAGCCACGCCTTCCGTTTCTAAAGCTTTCAGTGTCTAGAAATGCGAATTGTTTTCTCGGTTTCGTCTGTGGCCCGATTTTCCCTACAAAGCTACGTTTGTAGCTTTCGTAGCGTGCTTTTCGTGATTTAACGGGATTGTAAGCCGCACTCCTGCTCCAATGCTTCGACGCTGCAGGATTTTCTGCAAATAAAAATAAAATAAAATAGCAGGGCTGAATTATATCTGCCGAGTTTCTGCGAATCTAGCGTCACCTTATAGCGTAAGGAATGCAGGGCATGGTCAGTTCTTAGCATATAGTTTTCGTTTCGCAGCCAATAGCGGAATTGGGCGCTAAGGACGCCAAATAACGAATCATGCAGCAGGCATCGTATCCAACAACGTCCTGCGTTCATTAAGTTCTTGCTGACTATAGTGTGATTTGACAGCCATTTCAATATGAGCACATTGACAAACTACATAATTCGCGTGAATGAATGTTAAAAGTGTGTTCCATGGCACTCCGCTTACACAGTACAGGTATTTTTTTTTCAGCATGACGTCATTTGCATCAATGTCGTCGAAAGAAAAATGCTTTTTATATTTGATTTTTTTCCATTTGTTTCCGTCGCAAAGTGCCTTACCTACTGGAGGACTCCCGGAATGTCCAGCAGAAGTTGCTGGAAAGGCTTCCTTCGCTGTGACCTTACATTTATCGACTTTCATTAAACAAGATTAGACTTCGAACACGTTGTATTGCACTCGGCGCAAGACGACGTTGAACACCCTCCACACGACGGCGTGCATTGAATCTAAGTGCTTCATTTTTAAATTAATATTCAAACGCACGCGCGGAGCTTCCCTCTGTTCGCGGCCACTGCTCCGCCCTGCCAATAGCGTGCTCTCAATCCCATCAAGCAGAACACGAACGATGCAGCGATTCTCGTCTCCGTCGACACTGACCTAAAAGATGGAGACTTCCTTTGTTCGGCATCGCGGTCCGTTGGTTTCTTTTTTTTTGTTTTTTGCTCATTTAAGGATGTCAGGCTGAAGAGTAATTAGTGATTCAATGCGATTCAACGTTCGGCTGGACGGGTGATCGTAAGCTTGATTCCGACTGTGCTGTGGTACTTCCGCTCCCTTTCTCTCTTTTGTTTGTTATAAAGATTTTTTTTTTATAGCAGCCTGCATTAGCTTTTAGATTTACAGCCGATATTTTTCTAGGTGGCTTAGCGTCAACTAAGATAAGTCCATAAAGAAGCTAAGTCTTTAAGCATGACGTCGGCTACTACTCTGAGGCTTGAAAAGGATTCCTTTTCTAAGTTCTTTCTGCCATCTACCCTAGTATCTCATTGTCGAATCTAGTACAAACTTCAGGTCATTGGAGTGTGAAGCTGCGGGGGCAGGGTACTAGGTGACAAAGCTTAAGAAACATACAAACAGAAGAAACGCATGTCAGACATTGTTTCACACTTGACGAAACAGGAACAAATTTAATTGCGCGAAAATACATTAGAAATTTCATACTTTAACCCGAGACAAGGATGAAATACAGGCCATAAAAACGGCGTCTCAATACACTCCTCGCAAAACCCCAGAAGGCCGCGCGCGAGGAATTACGGAACGCCTTGTATGATCCTCCTTACCCTGGCATCGTGCACCACGTGATACTGAAGAAAGCGAGAGAGAGAGAGAAAGAGAGAGAGCGAGAAAGAACGAGAGAGGGTAGTGCAGTTGCTAGCCTGCAGCGTCTTTCCTTCGTCGCCTCCAGTGTCGCCTTCATTGCGTGCTATAGACCCTTCCATCGCTTATCACCCGGGCGAAAAATGCTGAGTCACTGAGCTGTGGACGCATGCGCAGCGTCTGATATACCGCATGGCAGAGCAACAGCACATGCTCAGAAGGCGTTCCACAGCCCAGCAGACAAAGACCACAGCGCGCAGAAGGCGATTTTTTCAAAGGTCTATAGCCGGTTTCATACAGGGCGTTCCCATCAATCCTTTCGACGACGACGCGGAGAGGGCTACAGGTTTGGGCGTGTTCGTACGTACGTTATTTTATTTTTACATTGTCTCGAATCAAAGTACAGAAGTCATTCACCAGCTTGCATACGTTTTCACTCTTTCAAAATTAGAAATGCCACGATATGTTAACGACCGAATGGAAAGTAGGGCATTGCTCTTTTAGGTCATTCATTCATCTACCTATGGATTATATTAATGCGCCTGTTTCGCAGTGATTGAACCATTCCTAAAATCGAGCTAATTGCTGCGACAATATCAAAAATAAGGTTACTCTTTGATGGCTTTGCCGAAGTCATGAAGAATAGAAATATTACATTTGTACGCACGTGCTTTGTGCGCGTGCATGTGCGTGTATACGTGCTAGCCTTGTCATTAAAGCGGTCGTTCAGTTATTGATGAAGGGCATGCGTGGCGTGTGTGTTCGGGTGCAAATGATACAATACGTTTAAAATTACATTTATATTAGTGAGACAATTTTAAGCTTTGCTGTTCTTTTTGCAAAACTATTCATAGATGTTCTAATACTACACATAATTATATAAGGTTGCATCTTTTTTCTTAATTAAAATTATACTATTTGGAAATTGAATTTTCATTAAATACATATTTTGTTATAATTTAATAAGTAAGTGGAAAGCAAGAAATTAGTCATTCAAATGCTTGCGATTCAAACCTAAAAATAAAACGCGTAGCTGGCACACAAGCTCATTTTACTTTAAAAAAAGCTAAATATTTCAGTTGTAGGTCATAATAGCGTTGTTTGATACTGTAGACAGGTTTAGAACGAAATCGTTTATCTTCATAACGAATGCAAGCGAGCCGGTGTTCCCAGATATTCATTGCAGTGCAGAATCGAACAAGCGACGGAACCCGAGTCAGCCGAAGCTGCCAGCGTTCGTACTCTAGATCCCGACGTCCGCGGTGTCGTTCCTTCCTTCGGCGAAGTGATTGCTGGCGGTAAAAATCTCGACTTCTAACTGCACATCTGCAGCTGTGTATTCGCTATAAACATGCCTCAAAGAGGATTCATATTGTATTCCTCAGAAAGCTGGAGGAATGCCACAGTAACTGTTCTCCTCATATTGGTCCTGAAGCATTCCTCGCTGATGAAATATTTACCTTAAAACAGAAAAAAGAAAAAGACGAACGTCTGTTATATTCCTTGATTTTGCTCCTTTATTTAGGTTGATGCTGTGCCTTCTTCACCTTCGATGGGAATTAGGTTGATCTTATTGGCATCTGGTATGATTCTACATCTTCGTGTTGAAATTAAAATGGTAGACATCCGTACATCGAGGTTTTAGTTTAAACCTTACTAATTTAACTGCGTCGCGATTCGTAAAGATGTTTATTCTTTTGGCACAGGGAATAAAATTTCATAGCGAATTGCTGGGCAATAGTGTTGCACGTAGAACGTGGTGCATGTTTACTTTAGCGATTTTTTCGTGTTCCTCGCTCAACGCAATTGCCCAGCAATTTGCTATGCATTTTCAGTGCGATTCCTCTTTGATGGTGTCTACGCTCTCGGTGCTCTTCATCAGTTCGTTTAGCGACTGGCTTCATGCGTGGCATGTATGTTCGATAGCAAATTTCTAAAATTAAGATAGTGGCGCTAACGCGGGTTTTAAACTCGTGACGCTCTTCCAGAACCCTCTCTAGCCGCAGATGTTTCTCCGACGACATCCAACCACCGTTTGGCGGGCGAGCGGTGGCGCATGTGTTATTCCGCAATCACCAGCCAATCAGCGTCGAGTGAGCGTGGCGTCGCGCGTGACGTCAAACCTGGGCTAGCCAATCAGAGTCAAGCTAGGAGTTGAGACGTCATCACCTGGCTCAGCCAACGAGCATCGAGCTAATCGGCGGCTTCCACATTTCGGCTCCATGCAAATATCTAGACCTCTCCCCCCCCCCCTCCCTTGGCAAGGCAATGTCCGTTTCACCTGAATATTCATGCACACGCCTTCTACTTACCGCCAATAATTTTCTCTTACATTTTGGGAAAGTGGTGAGGTCGTGCGTATATTTTTCGTTGTCACCATAACGCGGTGAAGCACCGGAGAGATGTAGTTTTCAAAAGTGCCCCTCCAAGACCACTTTAGTTCTTTGTTGATTTGGTTGCGAATAGCTTTGAATCCAAAATATTCTTATATACTGTGTTATTTAGGCTCTTGGTGTTAATGAAACCATAATGACGTATTTGTACAGGTGATATCAAAATAAGATTGAGGGCCGGCAGTATCACGCTAGTTGAGAAAAAAAGATGTGAAGGTTACAGAAATGGGATCACCGCTCAGCCAGTTCTGGTAAATTGTTTAAACTTCTTGGTAGTTGAAATCACAAGACCATTTCGCGATCTGTCGCGTTTATAATATTGTAAGTCCTATATAGATATACGAACAAAGGACAAAAATAGCGACCGATATAAAATTTTCTTGTCATAACTCTAACACTAATGAAATTACATAAAGGAAGAGCCGACATATTCAAATAGTAGTTAATATAGACACAAGATAGCAACAGCATTACTCCTGCCGCACACACAAATATCGATCGAAGCTCGTATTTGATAGACGTGTTCTGAACAGTAGAGAGGGTCCAGAATGTTTCATACCTACTTAAGAATTACAGGAGGACGCTTAAGCTTCGACTTTAAGAGTGGAACACGATGGCTAAGCATATAAACTCCCGCCCGTTCCCAAGCAGTGCAAGCTTGTTCGCGTGGCCTAGTAAGTAGCCCGTCTGGCTCGCAACGGAAGGGCCGCGGGTTCGAATCCCGGCTAAAATTAATTGTTTTCCTGTAAGTCAAAGGAATTACTTTATAAAGTCAAATCATTTGAGACATGGGGCGACCTTTAATTCGCATTACATGTCATTTTTTAATCACTCTCATTCTACGCGTGACGTCAACGTTTCACGTGAGCGTTGTGGGTCGTTCGAAATCAGCGACCTTTTTCCGTCCCGCCGACGCACGACGCCGGCGTTTCTGCGACACGAGCTCCTTAACGCTATTCCGGTAAAAAATTGCAAATAATGGCTAGGTTTAATGATAGCTAATGCTAATGATAAATGGCAATGAGTAGAATGATAGCAAATGACGGGGCCAAAAGTAGGTTGAGATCTCAGGAAGCAGTCTGCGCTGTGGATCTGAGCATGGTGAAACGTCATGCTCAGTTCCTGGACAAAGGTTATTTTTTTAGGCTACACATATTTCAAAACTCGTCATTCGCGGAGCTCCCTCCCTGGATTGCAGCAAGTGGTTTACAATAAAGTAAACGTTACAAATTTCTCACGATATATGTATATAAGCTCTGCCACCCCCCCCCCCTTCCCTCCCCAACCCTCTGCAACAGCCGAAACCGATATGAACGATTAACTATGAATTGCTGCGGCTGCACATCGATACCGGCACAATACAGGACGCGAACGCGTGCGTGCCCGCATTTTGCCCTAAGCGCTCACGCTAACGGCATAACGCACCAATGCGCAAAGTGTCAAAGGAAATGAACGTCCGTGCTGCAGGCGGCCCTACCCTTTCTGTCCGCTTGGTCGGTCGCGTGTCCACTTTTTGACGACGCAGACGGCCGAAACCTAGGCAACCACTTGTCCGCCCGGTCGACGGGTTCAGTGGTGCAACGGGTCTCGTGGACATTGAAGCTCAAATTGCATTTCCGCTAGCTGTCCCGTGAACTCGTGGTTCCGCGCACGCGAAGCGGATGTAGGCGGTAGGTGCATTACGTGGAAATGCGTTTTGTCGTTCGGTCGCGCTGTCATTTGTTGCGAAGCCAACAGAAGTGCCATTGGATGATTGATCGCTGCGCGTCCGAGACTTCAATCCGTGAGGACGTTGGCTCTGCATGCCTTACGCGTGGCTTGGCTACGACAGGTTCCTGCCTTTAGGCGAAGTCGTCGTTACGGTTCTGAAGCAACGAAGTAAAAATATTAAAATCATACTGGTTGTATAAAAGTTTTATAGCTAAGGGCGTGTCAAGCTAGCTATTTAACTTGAATTAGTGTAACTTCGTTTACCTTGTCGGATAACATGTATAGCTTAATTTAATTGTAACTTCTCCAATACTTTTGGAAGTATACCAAATTACGGTGATTTAGAGTCAGTGTCGGAGCTATCTGTTCTTATTGTTTCGAGCTCTTCCGCAAGTTTAGGCTGCTCAATGAAAGTGACACTGTGCCGGTATTTGTTCCGCGTAAAAAACTAATGCGATTGTAATTTGTGCTGGGTAACCGTAACAGTAATTTGCGGTGCGTAACTGTAACAGTGGGCAGTCACATACGTGAGTTTTTTGTATTTGTTATCTTTATCACATTTTGTGTTGAGGTAACTATAAGCTGGAACTATTTTTCAAGACTAACTTTTACAGTTATCGTTGGCTTAGTGTCTCCAAACGAGACACCCATAAGAAAGAGTATTTGATGTGCCAATATGCAGGAATCTACGCTTATAGGTTTTGATTCAACCGATTTTTAATTTCTGTATTGTTGAACTTTGATGTCGCAATTTCTCTAAGGCAAGCAGTATTTAAACAATGCAGTAAACCAGACCTGTTCTTTAAACAAGAGGAAGGACGGGCACTTTAGGGTAAAGAGAACGATACAGTATATCGGGATGCTTAAAAAGAGGCTTTACATAAGTTGTGACTCAGTTTCTTTTTAAATTTTAGTTGTTGCATAATTCCGATCTGTCAAAATATAAGAAGTATATTTTTAATACTTTGTACCAGATGTAAGTTACGTTAATGCCCGTTCACACACTGGCGACCGACTACGACGGAGTCAGACACAGCCGGTTTTGAAGCCTCTTGCGACACCTTACGACCGCATTTGCTGCAGCGGAGCCGATCTTAAGCCGTCACAAAAGGCTTAAAAACCAGTCTTGTCTCAGTGGGTTGTATTCAAAGGAACATGAGTTAAGGGGCCTTTAGAGTTATGCAGATATCGGGTTGCTTTAAACTAGTTTTCTGCATGCAAACACAGAAATGCAGGTGACAGTCAAAGTATAGTGTTTTAACGGGTAGCATTTGCATCTTGCTGTCCAAGTTGAGCTGGTGAGTAGCGTGGCGTCCATACTATACAAACAAAAGATTCTGTTTCATTTGATAGACGTACTACTATTTTGTTGAGAAGCGAATGCAACCAGTATCTCGGATAAAATGTTTTGTCGCCCCCCCCTCTCCCCCAAATAACAACGACCACATCAACAAAAACAACAGTAATAAACAAACGATATTCGAATTTGGTGATACTTTGAGTAACATTTGGAAATTGAAAACACAGAGTTGCAGAGATATGTGACTCAAATGAATTATTTTCTGAGATGAACACAAATAATTTTTTTTTCTTCTAAAAGTAGATAGACTATTTTTTTTAATTTTGCGTAATTTTATCAAATAAAATTGACGCTAAATTGTCTGGTTGGTTGAAATTTATGCAATTGGTAAGAAAAGACAAATAGATATAGAAAAGACACAAACGGACAATCTATGTCGTTAATGTCTTACCATTGTCCAAATATTTTAGCGAGTTTAATAGTTTTTTTAATTTTTTTTTTCATAGAGGAAGACGAGTAATTCCTGTCTCGTTCGGCTGATCAAATCTCAGTGAGAATGCCGGTCTGGACATTGACATAGGGTGAGCGAAGTTGAGATAGAATATCTCCCCTATGCACTTGATGAAAAACTGTAAACTGATATAATCTTGAGTTCGCTGAACAAAGAGACGCGTATTTTACTTCTTCACCGAGGTACGTTATTTATAACCTTTGGAGTCCTCTATAAATATCGCTTTGCCCCCACCAGTACGGTTTACTTCTTGTATGCGGCTCCTTTGTTGCCCTGGCGATTGCATGAGAGGGGATGTTAACCTTTTTGGTTTGAAAAGAGGCTTTAACCCTTTGAGTGCCGTTTTTTTTTTGTTCTTTTTGTATTCTTTTTTAGGGGAGGGGGTTTCTTGCAAGTTGAATGAAAATGTTGGTCTCAGTAACACTGTAGCATGCTTTGTAAAGAATATTCGTTGATCAGAGACACGTTGTGTTATGGACAAGAATACAGTGTGTTTTTTTTAAGCTTAACAGATTTCTCTGAAAAAAAGCCGTGGAATCTACACTTATGCGGTTTGTGCAGGGGATTTATATGACTAGGGGGACATATATAGGGGTATAGTCGTAACAACCGGTCAACTAATTGAGAAAAAGCTGGTAATGAACTTTTTATATAGTTAAGACAGACATATTGTTCCAAGTAAGAACTTGATGAGCGTTACCGAAAACCAGTACATCAGAAAGTTTTAGGGATACTTTGAGCGCGTGAGAAGCGCAGTAGTGCGCTAAAGTTACCACTCGTGCACCAGGAGCAAGGGTACTGGAGCTATAACGCGCCCGCACGTTTTTTTTTTGTCTATTGAGTTGTTGCACGAGTGGTACCTTTAGCGCACTACAACGCTTCTCAAAGAATTTCTAAAATATATTGGTTTAGTGAAGACTGTGAGTGCGCAGGTGAGTTGGTGGTAGCTAATCATGTTGTTTAACACCTGAGACTATGGTGCAGAAAAGTTAAAACTTTCAGTCGGAGGAACAGACTCAGGACGAAACGTCTCAAGTTGAGACGTACCCTCCTGTATCTGTTCCTTCGACTAGAAAGTTTTTTTTCTTTTATGCACCACAGTCTCGGGTGCTAAGCGACGTGATTGGTTTAGTGGTTTTCGATGACGCTCAACAAGTTTTTAGTTGAAAGCATATGTCTATTTGTACTAATTAAAACGTTAATTAACAAATTGCACTTAATTAGCCGACTGATCGCTACGATTACCCACCTATACTATGTCCACCTGGCCGTATACCTCACCTCACAGACCACATATGTGTAGCTTTCACGGCTATTGTTAAACAAATCTGTTAAACTTAAACAAAAAACCTGTATTAATGTGACTTATTGGGCTAGTTGGTTTGAAGTGAACATCTTGGGAACAAACAGCGGCAAAAAAACTTGGACGAGGGTGAAGAAACAGACACGAACGGAAAGCGCCGTCCTGTCTTTTGTGTTTCTATACCCTTGTCCAAGTTTTCGCCGCTGTTTCTTCTCAAGATGTTCTCAGCGCCGTCCTGTCGTGTGTGTTCCTTTACCCTTGGCCAAGCTTTTTGCCGCCGTTTCTCCCCAAAACACCCTGCATAATTGTTGTTTGAGTGCCACAGAACGAGGACATTTTTGTCGCATTGCACTATGACACCCGGTGCTACATAGTGGCACCTTGCACCCTGAGGTCCCTTTTTAATCGACGTTAGTCGGCCTGGTTTCGCTTATTCAGAACTATATATTTTGTTTCCAGTGTCGTTGAATACAGTGTTCATTAGTTATTTTTAGATCTCAGTATTTGCCATGAAGTGCGAGGTTGAACAACCCAAATTTACCATTCTCTAACAGCGAAGGAGTACACTAAAATAGAAGTCGCCAAAACAATAATGCTTATTTTTAGGCAAAAGGTGACACCACTGAATAAACTATTGTTTTCATCACTGGCAACGCACGTTAAAAAGATCGACAGCCCAGTTGGAAGGGGCGAGGAGGGAATCAAAACAGAAACCATACAGGAACACGTCCTAGTATACTCGAGTGTGGCTGTCACAGGGTCCATGATCATATACGCAGGTTTTGATAAACTTCTGAAAAAAAAAATATACCATAAGATTTACACGGGGTTCAATGATGATAAAAAAAGTATCTTATCCTTTGGAAGTACAGCTGCTGGAAGCTCCAGTTAATCAGCTGATATTTTGCTTGGACTCTGCAAGCTTCTTCAGACAGAGTAAAACGTTTTTGTTTGTTTTTTAGATTAAAATATTTTGTGTGTGTGTGTGTCTGTGTGGAGTATGAGATGTCGTTTTGGGCCATTCCCAAGGTCTCGTTTCCAGTTTTACTGCCCAATTAAACAACCTTTGTGTTTTATTTAAATTTTGTCTGTCTTTAACGGTCCCAACAACCACGTGCAGAACATTCGTCTTTATTTTGTAGACAAAATAGTACCTGTTCCGTTCTCAGTGAAACTTGTTCTGATATTGTTTTTGAAAGCAACGTCGAGCGTTCGAAGAAATATACGTTTGGTCGTTTCAGTGTTAAGTAAACGTGTTTTTTTCTTCGAAGGCTGCAGCACATCCCTTAACAAGATTGCTTTCTTTTTTCTTCTTTTTTTTTGCAGCTCGATAGCGCAGTGACTGTGGAGACAACCATGGTGGGTCTCTTTGGAGACCTTGCTTGTCGTGGTTTTTCGTGACTGGCGCCTGGCGTGAACTTATCGTACAGATACAGACTTCCAAGAAATGAACATCGGCTTTCCTGGTTGGACGTTGAAGAAGGTAGTAAACACTGGCAAATAAACCATTTTTTTAGATAAGCGGGTTGATAGAATGTAAGATGTTAAGAGAGAATTAAGCATAGAACGACGAAACCCGGACAGCACATCTTTTTTCTTTCAACACGCGTATAAATAGGTGTGTTGAAAGTCGAAACATGTTCTGTCCATGTTCTGCTCTTCTGCCTTTACGTATTCTTTTTTATTGCTTTTTCTGTTGCGCGCCAACGTAAACCAGTTGATGCCTACACTCGTAGAAATGTATACATAAATATTAACTTCAAGCAAAAAATTAAGCTCACCTCTATTACTTTTAAACAGACCATGCATTTTAACATTTCTTGAATATGTTCCGTATATGTAAACGTCTTCCTTTAATTCTAATAATTTTAAAGCAAGAATGTAAAACGTTTTAAGTTTAAAATACCAGTTTGTTTACAAAGCCTATTTGAATTTCGCCGCTTTTTTAGTGGTATGTATGAAGCGCCCCTTGGGAGTACGTGGCACAATAGGACGTTTTCCACGGAGACGAAACTTTATCAACTCGACACCTAAAAACACAACAAAAAGTGTGGTCTACTTTGTGAAGGACTCGCTATATATTGACACAGCTGAGTGCTTTGTCCCCAATTCTGGGCATCGTTTCTTTGTTCGAAATATTGATAACGATGTTATCTACACTCTGGGATAACCCCTAGTGTATGCTGCACCGTGATGCAGCCAGACCACCAATTATTGCGTCGCCTTGGATCAATTAGGTCAATGTGAACGGTGATTGGTATTATGCTGACATGTCTATGCAGTCCCAGTCACAAAAAAAAAATCTAACTTTTTTTTACCACACAAACACCAAGAGTACCTCCAAATGAATGAACCCTTTAGTGAAAGACTAATGATTTCTTTAGCGAGTGCAATGCGGGGAAGTATACGGGAAGGACATTCTGGGAGCGTAGGCAATGAAAGGGAAAACCGCCGATAAAGTACCAAGCTATTCTGGCAGCGAAAGTCGAGGAAATTCCAAAGAATGTAAGACGTTCGTGGCCTGTCGGGGTTTCGCAACTTTTCGCTATCTACTTTGCATACTAGGCTTCCGGTCTTTCGCAAAGTTCATGGTCACGAACGTATTTAAAGCTGGTTACTTTCCAACGCGATTCTGCCATAAGCATATTGAAATGTTACGCGACTGGTCTTTAGAGTTGAAATTCGGAAACGTTCGCGGCCATACAATCCAGGCTTAAGGCATGCAACCCAAGTACACGAAACCGAGGTAAGATAGTGATGCGAGCTACGAAATTTAAAAGTTAGGCTCTACCGATGTTTGCAGCCACGAAACAGCTTCTCCTCTGATGCCCTATGATTGAGGGCCAATTGGTATTTCTTGGTAATTCACATAAAATATTTATTTTAATTAGATGTTCATATGCTGGCAGAGGTTGAGTTATTTATAAGCGATATATGGTCGCTCTTGAGCGATACCATGATTTTATTGATACATACACAATCGCAGAAGTGAAACAGTCTAATACATGTTAACTGGCATAATGAATAAGGCTTATTCCAAAGTGAACTAGAGAACTTAGTCCAGTAGTCATTTTCTGAACGACAAAATGGTAGACATCGTTGGCAGAAAAATATACATTTTGTTTTGTGATAAACTTGTGTTCTTTAACTTAACGGAATCTATATTTTTAAAAAGTACCCGATTTGTGTGTGCTAAAATGCGCTTTTTGTTGACGTTCACGGACTATAAAATTACAAACAAAAGTGAGTATAGCTTGTGCTTTATTTCTAAGCCAATATAGTGATGGCCTCAAAGTAATGCTCAGTAGCAAAGGCTTTCAATATAAGCCAAATTTAGTATGTGTGCCTTGTCGTGCTCATAACATCATGAATGATTTGCACTGCTTCACTGTTTTCTAAGGCTGCAGGCGTCGATTCAAAGTTTTAACCAATTAATCACCACCCTGTAATCGATTAATCGGCTTCGTTCATTCCCACGTATAATAGTTCTGAAAAGTCAACATTACTCGTTTTGCCTCTGCTTGGCGCAATGTACAATTTCGGATTTTCAATCAACCTTGAAGTGTAGTTGAGAACGGTCAAAAGACAGCCACGCTTATAACTTAAAACCTACTTCAGCCGTAAAAGCAAAGCGGTTCGTCGATATTCTGCGGAAATAGCGAACTGTTTGATTGTTCACAATAGCCTCTGCTGCGTTAGACGGCCACTCGAACGGCGTTGAACTGGCTGGGACACGTATAACCTTCTCGCCCTATTCTTTACTTTAGGTCAAGATTTCACCTAAAGTTTACCTTCATGCAGGTGTACTCGTCGACGTCTGCGTGATGAAAACGTCTAACTTTGTGTGTTTTTTTTTGGTGGTCAAATTTTAACCGATTAATTTGGTAACAAACTTAATCGCGAGTAAAGCAATATTAGATTACTCGTTAGGTTAATTGATTAAGTGCCCAGCCCTACTGTTTCGTCTTAAGATACTCTGGTATGGAGATTTTTTTAATAACTACTACAATTCCTTATTTGATGTATGCCTTGACTATATTTTTAGTGTCAGCGACCGATATCCTTTCGGCAAAGACCGTGCTCTTTCAAAGTAGCTAAGAGTTGTTTGCACCAGTGCATACGGTTTGCTTCAGTTATTATTCCGGAGGATCACCCTCGAGTGAAATAAATACAATATTCAGATAGAATCTACAGTGGCTAGCGATATGAGCTAGAATGCACGAACGACGACCAGGCAGTACAGACCACGCGGTCTAGCAGGCAGCGAGCGGAGGGCTAGAACTGCAGTGGATGTGTTTAAATGCGCGTGCTCACCCGCCGCGCTCGATGCCTCCCCATCCCCCAACGCACGCACGGTAGTTGCGCGACAGCTTGGTTTGTACTGCCTGGTCGCAGTTTTCCCACTCTAGCTCATATCCCTGGCCGCCGTTCTATCGCGCACAAATGAAACGCCTCGGCCTCCTTTATGAGACGTTGACAATTCCGCACTACGGCCTTCTTGTCTACGAGGTGTTGGTGCACGTCGGAGTAGGCGCGCACACCCTCGCATTCCCGTTATGGTGCCTGCAATGCGTCTCCGACTGGCGCGTTAAGCGTCCTATCCTGCCCGTACATGAAAAAATATGGTCCCGAAATGGCAACAAATGACATCACAAACGCCGGAGTGTCATGCTCTCGGATATCGCGATCCTGGCGGTTAACGCTAAAAATACCGGCAAAAAAAAAAAAAACACGACCGAACGTGAGTGTTGTTGTCGGCGCTGCGTCCCAGCTCCTGGCTGTGGAAGCTTCCGCCGTCTGCCAAGCTGGAGAGCGATCTGCGGCGGAACAGGCGTCTGTCCCATCCACAACCGCGGCTGTGACACCGCCAGGATCGCGTCTGGCGACAGCGTGACACTTGTATGACGTCATCAGGCAGAAATCGAGGGGCCCCTTTTTCCGGATGACGTAAACGCACCGGTCCGAGACGCGTTCCAGGCACCGTAGTCCCGCTCTCCACTACGCGGTTATTTCAGTTTCCAGGAGCCTCCAGGTACCGCTAAACGCCCTCGGTACTTCTTTTTACGAGTAACGACAACCAGTATACAAATGACATAGCACATTTCGCTGGAACAAAACGACGTCATCCAGTTTAGTCTTCTGCTGTGCGCCGCCGTTCACTTTCTAAAACCCGCACCGTCACGCAGTCGGAGCTTCAAAAGAATGTCGCTACTTGTTGGAAGCTCTTATCCAGGATCTTCAGATAGCGCAGAATGTACCGGAGGCCAACGCCTTCCGCCATTCGGGTTTCGTTCGTTCCCGACAATACGCCCGGCAATCAGATAAGGCAACTGTTCAATAAGAAGATGTATTTCACGAACCCTGAACGTTGTATATGGTTTTGATTTAGTAAATTTAGTAGTACTCACTTAATTTATAAAAGGAGGTTGTGTATATTTTTATTTTTTTGCCCTGACAAGATTAGAAGTTGTAGAGGAGGCTCGGGTGCGAAACCTACGCTATGGAGGTTTTTCACCCATAGACGTGCAGTGGAGGCCTCTATCTGGTGCTCTTAGACAGCTCTTAGCACCATTGCATTCACCAGATAGAGAGCGTACAGTGCCTCTTCCGCGATTCTGGCTTATCTTAGAATCGGTCTTCGTTGGCCGTTGTACCCTTACTCACAAAGCGATTGATAAACGCAATGACGTCGTAGTCGTAATAAAACGGTTGTTCTTCGAGTGCCTGCTGAGTGTCGACTCAGTTATTCGACCGAGTTTCTAGCAGGTCGTCAAAGGAACCGTTCCCTAGTCAGGAGCGGTAAGTTTCAGCGTACTTTTGTGATTCATGAGAGATGTTGGGTAGTCGCTCTGTTGATCTCTTCATTCATATATATGTATTCCGAGAGTAGTCTTGTTTTACATTCTTGAAAACGTATTTGCTTATTTGTTTACATATCAACGTTATGATACTCCTTTCCCTGCTTCGGGTGTACCTTCCTGGTGTATCACAATTCAATAATTTTTTCAAGGTTGTGTATCCCTGCCTTTCCTGAAAATATTTGAACGTTATCAGTGCGGGAACGTCAACAACCAAGTTCCTCTGGATTTAGATTTCCCAAACGTTTATCTTTTGGAGTTGCGTCTAACCTAGTTCGAGAGCGTCGGGCCTCGTTTACACATCGGTGCATAAACAAACTTACCGCGCGCGAGAGCCACAGCTGCGGATGTACGGTGCCTAGCGACATGAGCTAGAATCCGCAGACGGCGACCAGGCAGCACAAACCACGCTCGCGCGAAGGCTACCATGCGTGCTTCGGTGGTGGAGATGTACCGCGCGCGACGGGTGAGTAGATGCATTTAAACACATCCCCTACTGCCGTGCTAACCCTCCTCTCACAGCCTGCTAGACCACGTGGTCGGTTCTGCCTGGTCACCGTTTGCGTATTCTAGCTCATATCGCTAGCCACTGTATACAGTGCTCAACAAAACTAAATGGGATGCACCACGAGCGCGACCAGCTGATAACTGCTTGGCTCGGCTACCAGCATGTGCGACTGGCCGCACCATATAACACGGCTTCTCCCGGCAGATGTCGCAAGAGCTAGGCGAGGCCACGCACTCCGGTGGTCCATTCCGTTTTCGCTGACCACTGTACGCGTCAAATTTCGCCAGGATTTATTAATGCCTGCTTTAGTGAGTCAGGAATCGGTCAATTAATAGAAAAACGTATTCATAACTTGGAAGTTTTCAACGAAAACCACTCGTGCGGTTCGCGACCGGAAGCTACGAAATAACTGGAAGATATGTGAAGATGTAAGATTCTCCCTGTACAGCCAAAAATGTATAACCCTTATCGCACAGCGTATCGTGTAATCACCGATAAAATAATTTTAATATACGTAGTACTTTATGCCGCGACCAGCCTTAAACGTAGTGCTCATAAGCTTAGAAATTGTCATAAGACATATTTCGTGTCAAATAGAATCCCTACTATTACCGACAAAACTATGCACTAGACATGAAAGATTATAGTGAGTTTTAGTATTGCGTATACGAGCAAACACAGGCACTGTGCGTTTGCGTTTGCGTTACGTGTTCCAAACAGCGGAGGCCAAACTGCGTCTCGGATAGGCGCATGGCGACGACGCACATGCGCAGCGGGGTACGCGCAACACTGACGGACGGCGCTTGCGTTTGCTCCTATACGCAATATTGAAACTCTCTTATGTTTTAATCGGGTTTCTTCGCGTTACGGTAACGTTTATCAGATATTTATTGTGTTTTATAAAACCTACCGTAACTGAGGACATCAGACTCCTTTTTCGTTTCTTGCTATCTTGTCTGTATATGCTACCTTCCGTTGAAACTTGCCCCATTGAAAAATTAAGACTGGTATAATCTCCCAGATACGGTACCCATTGTGTAAAGTAATAATACATAAAAACTACTTATTGAATTGGCGTCTTGCCAAGAATTGACAAGACAAATCCACAAGGCACGAATTGACGTCTTGCATTGTGTAATGCCTGTAAGGGTCTTTCAAGAATAATAAATTATGATGATGACTATGAATGATGATGATGATGATCTAAAAAACGGAACCTCTAGGATTTACACTTTAGGCACATATGGACTATACTGCTATGTTTTAGTGTAAACCTTATGAGTAATATTGAGTGCTGGCTCAGCTTACTTTTATTCACTCTTTATTGCAGAAACGTATTTCATATCATGACAGTTCACTCTAGGAACACCTTTGCTGTAGTAAATTCTAGTATTTTTGTTCATCTTTTCATTTAACTGCACCTTTTTCTTGCGAAAATCGCTGTAATAATTAATGTTTTAGGATGAGCAACTTTAAACAATCAAGTCTTTCAGACTGATATTTTTTTAATGTCCATTTCAACAGGATTTTTGAGAAAGCAGTCACAATGGCCAAAAGAACGAGGCTCGCGCCCCTGTTGCTGGCGGCGGCTGCGGCGTCTGGGCTGTTCCAGCAATGCGCGGCTGACAGAACCCAAGAAAACATTGATGCGTTCGCCAAGAGCATACAGAACAAGATCCACTGCACGCCAACGGGACTCAGCGCGTACGACTGTATCGAGGTGAGCCATCGTTTCATTTCCTTCAAAGTCCAGCTACCCAACTGCTAACTGCCGAGAGACGCGTTCAGAATGATTAGCCGACAGGGGGCAAATCCCTCGCTTCTTCTTGCCTCCTTGTTCCCGGATGATTTCCTGCAACTGAAGCTTACGATTTACATTATAGTCAGGTTTCACTCGCAGAACGGTTTGTATCAAACTGCAACGAAGTGTCGGCCACAAACGAGAATGAAGCTAAAAAAATAATAAACTCGGTTGTAGGTAAAAAAAATTCCTTATGCTCCATTAGTTTTATTTTGCACGTAGATCGGTTAGAATTAACATATTGTTCTGCCACCTGTGTGGTGTACATTCGTGGACAAAGTAAGCTGTAACAAGCGGCGACCGAAGAGACCGGTGGCGTGGCCTCCTCGCAAAAAGTCGAACTAGAAATGCGAGATTGCACCTGAACGAGAGTGCCGTGGCCACTGCTATGTGATTCATCCCGCTACTTCCCCGCGTTTAGGGCCGGTTTATGTAACTCGAGTTCACTCTTTGCTACCGCGTATCTGTGCTTGTCGCCTTCATTATCTGTGCGTGTGGTCTCCGTGCCAGTCAAATAATTGTTTTAATGTCTGTATTGGCAAGAAGGATAATAACTATACTTCGTGTCATCTGAAGTCCAGTCGCAGCCGACGCTACGAGCTGATGGAGCCAGTCAGACAGCGTCAAAAGTGCACCATCATTTTGCATCATGTTTCTACACGTGTTCTATCATCTCTGAAGCAATCATAAACAGAAAAGGCCCAATGACTTGCGATTTTCACGCTGTTTGCTTGGTTTCATTAGCTCGTAGCGTCAACTGCGTCTGGACTTGACGCTGAAACAAAGTATAGAAATGGGCCCAGTAGCAGCTGGTGCGCAGAAACAACACACATTTGCCAAGCATGCTCAGACTGATTTAGATGGCATTGGCCACTTCAATTTCGTCCGTATTCTTTCTCTCGTTCTGGGTAGGAGGTGCAACAGGGGACAGCGGGGTTCGGGCCTAAGTCCCTAGATAAGAGCTTCCTACAAGTAGCGACATTCTTTGAAGCGCCTACCACGTGACGGTGCAGGTTTTAGGAAGCGAATGGCGACGCACAGCAGAAGTTTGAACTGAATGCCACCATTTCGTTCCAGCAGAATGTGCTTTGTCATTAGTGTTGGTGGTCGTTACACTGTAAAAATAGGTATCGAGAAACTTTATTTCGGTCGCCAGCGAGGCCCCACGAAGCGGCATGTACGGGTGGGCCAGGTGGGTTAATATTTTTTAATGAGACATCCGCAGACTGTTACCGCGAAAAAAAGGGAAGGGGGGAGGGGGGGGGGTTAACACGCAACCCAGTGATTGCACCCGCTGCCTCCCATTGCGCCTTCAAAAAGTGCGACCCCTCGTTCTTAGTTCGACTTCTCGTTTGGGGGAAGCGCGTCTTCTATCTTTCGGTGTAACATCGGGGATGGTTCCGTTACTGAGGATTCTATCTCGAAAGTGCACCTAAAACGGTCCAGAAAAGCGTACTGACTGCGTTGTGCACTTTCATCTTGATGCGAGCGCTTCTTGCGGCTGAAATGACATTTGGAGAGCCGGTAACTCCCCCAGTTTCACGTCCCATTCTGAATTATTTTCGAGGGCTGTACTTCGCGGCCCCTTTTGAGTCAGCGTAGGGAGAGCGCTAGAGGTCTTCCGTCGCTCACTCTGCTCCCGGGCTTGCGCCAACGTGGTAGCCCAAGCAGGCATGTCGACCTTGCAACACCCACGGATTTACCACAGCAGTCGAGCTGCGACTGCCAAGGTCGCTTCCCAATGAGTACGCGCGACGCCACCGCAAGAGGCGCGCGTATCGGCGTTAGAGTTAGATATGCTGAGTGCGCCAATCGAGCGCAATGACATCACTATTTTAATTGTTCGTGTTTGTACGACTCCTGGCCTGGGAGTCGCTTTGACGTCTATTGAGACGTCCGCAGAGCAGGAAGAGCGCGAAGTACAGTCCTAAAACAAAATTAGGATTACGCGCGGAGGTGCTGGAACTAGGTGGAGCTTGCGTCAAACTCAGTGCATCGCCAGACACGCGAGGTGCTTGCGTCGAAATTCGCACCCGAAAGTTTTCTGCTCCACCCTCAGGTCCCGAGCTTCGCGATTGTCCCACAAATTTGTCTTAGTGACATATTGTTTCGGTCGTTGCGTCATCGTTACAGCTTACTTTGTCCGCTATACATTGCTCAGATGCTGAATTTGTATTCATATATTTTGTTTTTTGTGTGGCACTCTTTGGAACGTAAGCAATCTTATATAACATTTTGTTAGCATAAATAACATTGAAATACTAGAACGTCTCACGATAGTGCTTGTTTTGCAGCGGGACTTTTGACTGGCCGAAACCGGTCTTATAGTCCCTGAGACGTGTCTCCGACTGGTGTGTTAAACGTATATTAATAGTTACTTTTCTATATTGCTGCTGACGTTACAGCTTTGTAATCGGCGAATCACCTTGATTCTGCGAATGGCAATGCCACGGAGTTTAGCAGCGCTTTGGTAAGGGGCAGGGCGAAACATTTGGATACGTTCGCTTTTCGTGGCCGGCGCTTTTCCATCCAAGCCGAATCGGTGGCTCCGAGGTGAAGCGCCGGTCTATGAAACTAGAGGTGTAGGGTTCGAATCCCGTCCAAGGTGCCGGCAATGTGACAGAGGCAATTTGTGGAAAAGGCACCGTGTAACCGAGACTCCGGTTGGTGTGAATATATATTCAAGCGGTCGAAATTAGTTCTCGGCCTTCCGCCGGGGAATGCCAAATGCCCTTTGTCGGTTTGGCACGTAAAAAAGACCAGGTTTGGCTTCTCCATCCAGCCACTAGGGTTACGAAAGCTCGCAGTATTACCCAGTGACTGTTGTGACGTACTTTTGTTGTTATTTTATGTTGACTGGAACGTATGGGAGGTTTTCGCAACTTCAAAGAAGGCGACGCCACTCGGCAAGAAGCACGCGAAGCAGAAAAGCGGGGAGCTATCGGGCATCCGAATGTGCAACAGAAACTGGGCAGCCGGGCGGCGTAAATGTGGAGCAGAGGAGCGCGGAATAAATATACTGCCGCGCGCGCAGCTGACCAAGTAGGCAGCGCGCCCGTGGCCTAACGGTTATCGTGCTTGCCACCCACGCGATAAGCCGAGATTTGATGCCTGGCCGCGAATACACCTTTTTGTTGTTTCTGTGATGTCGCGTTTTGGTAAATTCGAGAACCCTATTGCTTATTCAAGGTTTAAAATGTCCTACGCGTCGAACCTTCTACGCCGATGGTTCCAGAAGCCTACGCGTCTACATAAGGGGCTCCGCGTAACGAGCCGGGGTCAGTTTCGCACTTCAAAATAGGGTATATTCTAACACCCTTTGTCACATATACGACACCCCAAAATTTAAGTTGGATGTACAGCCTGCTGACGTTGTACCGACGCTACCGAATTCCATGAGCGGCTTGCTAGCCGAGTAGTAGAACTTATTACAATAGCTAATGTAAGTGTGACTGAGTGCAAACAAAGTTATAGGGGTTTTCTTGGCTCAACTGCAAAACCTTTTTCTTTTCTGTAGACTTTAGCTGTTAAAATGTTATATCGCACCATCATCAACGCTCTCGTAAAAATTTGGAGCAGTCAGTTCGACATCAGCGTGATGTCCGTCGAAATGAAGTTTTGGGTTGTCGTATTTGTGACAAGGGGTGTAATAATATACGCTTGTTTTTTTTTAAAGTGCGCCCAGGCGCTCGATTTTGCTGTTTTGCCGACATCAACGCCTGCGACAAAAACCTTTTCCTTTTTTTTGTTTTGGGCACAAGTTCGTCCCATTAAACGTTCAGTTCCTTCAGTTATTCGCCGCCTCAACATTTGTCCTTCGTGACAATACACTGTTGGTGTCGCGATTAGGACACTAAGCATACCAATGTGAAGCGCGTCGTTCCAGGCACCGTGTCAGGCTAATAATAGTTACAATCTGCGGGGAAAAGCACCCGTTCAGGCTAATAATAGTTACAATCTGCGGGGGAAAAAAAAGTTGATTTTTTTCCACATCTCTTGATTTGCATGGCCTCCTTACAGTGTCTCTCCGCCCGAAATGTGCTTCGCAACGTGCCGTGGGAAAACAAGAACACGTCTCGGCATCCGTCCGTTCGGGAGCTCGAGCAGCTGAGCGTGGTGGTCCTGCACCGCCTGTCCAACATGATGAAGGCCTGCACGACGGAGTCCGACTGCAGCAGCTACCAGCAGTGCCTGTCGTCCCTGCTGAAGCGTGTCACGCCGCGGAGCAAGCCGCCTCAGCTTCTACTGAGGTTCGAGGACATGCTACGACACATTAAGGGCATCTACATGGCGGACTCTCCAATAAAGGTCTGTATACCGTTTATTAATAGCTATTTTTACTGTAGTTAAAATAAGCCCTTTCGGTGGTTCCGAGGTAGGCAGTTTCTTCATTTGGCGGGTTCGAATCCCCGCTGAGGTACCCATAGTCTGAGAGAGGCTTCCTGCAGAGGAGGCGCCGTGTAACCGTCAAAGATCCCCAGGTGGTCGAAACTAATCCTCAGCCCTCGGCTCGGGCTTGCCAGATGTCATTTGTTTTGGCATGTAAAGCCGCCAAATTTAGCTTTATTTTTAAATACCCCTAGGGTTATAATTTTGAACGTTCTTCGGTTAAGCACGCAAAAATAAATAACGACGGAATGTTTGTGCTACGTACAACCTTCTTGTAAGGAAAAATGCATCCGAGAGGAACATACAAATCAATCCGCATTTTATAGTTTTTGTTTTAACCAAGATTTATTTTTGTCTTATTCATACCTACTTATATTTTTGTTTATATTATTTTAATATTAATGCTTGTTTATATTTGAACAGTGTTTTACGGCAGAGGAGATTCTGGCGGAGGTGGGGCCATTTGAGAGCAATCCGGAGGTATTTGTGGAAAAGCTCTCGTTTGAGGTGGTGAAGAACCTTCTCAACGGTGAGTTTAGATGTCGGAATCTTTCGATTGAAGTCCTTGATTTCGCTCGTGAAAGTCGTGCATACCACGGATATGAAGACGAGCTTGTAAACGACACTCATACTGTTATTTATCCTGAGGCTACGTTTGGTACACGTAAAAGATCTAACAACATGAAATAAAACGGCATTTGACACGATAACTCTTATTTTGTTGAAGCTTTTGCACATTGCACTATAGTGAACTGAAGGGACATAAATATTTATTTCTCTTCGGTCCGTTGAAGTTCCTTGTTTCACCTTATTATCAAGGTGACTTATTTGTAAAAGGTTTTTTTTTTTCAAATGAGAAAATATGATTGACCAACGCTTACACCTCCATTTTTTTTAATTTATCTTAACGGTGAGATAAGTCTATTGAACGAACGGGCTTCTGTTTTACTTTAAATTATGCATTTAAAAATCTATGACTAGGTTGCACTTCACACTTTATAATCATCAGTTGTGAATTTACTTTCAGGAAGATGCATTGAAGTCGGTGATGCAGTAACTGACTTTCTTGAAGATTTGTTCAAGCGTTACGGAGACAACAGTACAGAAGTGATTACACAGCAAGGTATGTGAGATATATGAAACATACTAGAAAACATTTAAGTACATTTGTTGCATAATTTCGGTTCTGCTTTAGGGCTGGAGCGCTTGTTGAAACGTCTTCGAGTAGCATCTCAGGAGATTGGTCATGACCACGAACATTCTCATGATCACAGCCACG